>JAOTRN010000030.1:11863877-11878576 GCA_028566695.1 Bagroides melapterus
GTTTGAGCAGGAGTTGTCCTGCGTTCTTCTTGACTCCGTTGAACCCGAAGTACTTCATGTATTTTGTCACTGCTATGTTGGATTAAACTTCTTCTTCATCAAGATCTTTGCCCTCTTCGTTTTTTTTTATTTCTTACAACATGTAATATCTTCACTGGTGTCCCACAATGCTTGGTGTTCCGTCCTCTTTTATCCCTGTTCGCTTGGTAATATCTTCACAACTTCTACCACAGATATGCTGATGACACCCTACTTATCCTCTCTTTCCCTAAATCAGAAACCCTTGGTGTTACTTGTATCTCGGTATGTTTGGATGGCATCTTGTCGTAGATGATGGCTCGTCACCTACAGCAGGACATTAAATCGTTAAATCTCAAACCTGTCCTCAATCTTCTAGTATGACACACCTATAACACTGTGACAAGAAATCCAAGTCTGAGAATCATTTTAATCTTAATATTACATCTATTCAATGAAATCTGATGACCTGAAAAACCTCTAGTTTCTATATTATATATTATGAAACACAAATGTGAATAATTTTATCTGATGGTCAAATTCTTTGAAATAGATTGAATTTTATGCTTATTTAAAAAACAGTAGTATTTTGCAAGAATTTTAATTCAGCATCCTGAATCTTTATTAACTGAAAGGCAGGTAATACCTTTTGTTACTTGATATTCAGGCCCAGGTTCACAAAATATTAAGATATTTCTGTGTCCATGGAAGTCATACTGAAGAATTTATATAATTGTAACAAATAATATAATATGCCATATAATCAATATTTCCCATCTAGTGCATTCAGTGATAACAGTATGGAAAAGAATCAAAAAAGTTTCAAAGCATCTTTTCACCTTGAATCAGCATTACAGTTTTTTCCACTTTGTTCAAGAGAAGATCCACATACAATTAGCTTGTGTAAAATTCTTATAATTTCATCTGATTTTTGTATTTGACACAATTTAAGCAGTTCCGCATCATAAATCGTCTGGAACACATCCACTATCTGTGTGCAATTTATCAGATCTCAAGCATGTTAAAGGGAACCCGTAAAGAACAGGAGGCATAAAGTTTTTCAAAAATGAAAAGGGGGAAAAACTGTCTTGTGTTTATGTTTCTGGGCAACGGTGCTGAAACTTGGCCATGTATGTGTGAGGTCCTCTGTTGTGATGTCATCTTATGCACCAGATTGGGTATCAAGCATCTGTTCTATAAACACCTGTTCTTATTAAAACCACGCCACTCACTCACTCACTCACTCACACTCTCTCTCTCACACACACACACACACACACTTCTGCACTTGAGTGCGTGGGTGTGTGACAAAGAGATCAGCTCGGAAATCATTTCGATGTGTATTCTAAAACTGCAGGTCAATAAACACCAAACAGCAGGATGCAGGACACTGTGTGTGTGTGTGTGTGTGTGTGTGTGTGTGTGTGCATGTTGTTTCTGTGAGGATGAGGATGATACAAACAGTTTAACAGTTAAAGTAAATGGAAAACATCTCGGGTTTCTCACATTGTGTGTGTGTGTGTAGATGTCTGCAATACCATCACACTCATTCATATCCAGTTGTGTCAGCGGGTGCTGAGAGGGTACAGTGTGTGAAATCACATTAAGGTCAAGTCAATCAAAGAAGAACTACTATTTCACACACACACACACACACACACACACACACACACACACACACACACACAGAAATACAACAGAAATATGAGATGCTTACACTAACCCTGTAAATGTAATGAGCAGATTGAAAATGTGGGTTCAGTCATGTGTACATTACATGAGAGAGAAGTTGGGGTAAATTTATGTGTATGTATATGTATGTGTGTGTGTGTGTGTGTGTGTGTCTGTGTGTGTTGCACAGGGTTCTAGAGCACAAGTAAAGCCTTGGATAAGAGAGGCTGCTTTTTATAGGTGGCCTGTGAGCCACGGGAGCTTCGAATACTCTGTTCTCAGCAGCTCATAAAACAAAGGACGCCTGTCGAAAGCTCCCTTTATTTCTGTCCGGTTTTAATCTAAACGCCACTGTTAACAGACCGAGTAACTCTTTTTAGCGTGGAACCAAGAGCTGGTTCTATAATTGTTAGTGAAGTGGTATCTCATACATGCCAAACAGAGAACAATTGCAGCCACAGTTTGTCATAAACAGAGCTACAGCTAAATAACTAAGAAAATAAAATAGTTTTATGTTTAACACCTACAACAAATTATGAAAAAAAACAATACATTTTTAAAAATGACTTTTTCTTTTTTCTTTCTAATCATCTTGAAAGAAAACAGATTTCAGTTCAGGATAACCTCAAGAAATAAATACATTATCTATCTACCTATCTGTTACTACATATTAACATTACTGTATTTCAATGCAACATAATAGTTTTATAAAGTTGTACGCATTTGTTACAGATAAATTTCCATACACATCTACATTAGTTTTATTATGTTGCTCATGGTATTTAATTGATTTTCTGGTTGTTGTTTTCTGGGCATTCAAATTTAAACAGGAATGATGAGCTGGGTTTAAACCTGCAGAATGACATCATCATTTCTGCCATGGACTCCGGTGCTGTTCTATAGCTCTATAAACGTTTATCATTCGATTCATTTCAAAATTTTAAATACACATTTCTTTTATGCAAAAGAGCGGAGTAAATATGACTTTAGCTGAAGACTCTGGAACCTTCAGCTTCAATAAGCAACAGTGTAATACTTATAAAAACTTGTAATACTTTATTTGTAAGGAAAATATAATAAAGATAACAAAGTAAACGTTTGTGTGACATTTTAATGACCCCAAGAGTGACGTGCTTTTTATAAAACTGTGTGTGTGTGTGTGTGTGTGTGTGTGAGAGAGAGAGCGAGAGAGAGAGAGAGAGAAAGTGAGTCTGTGTACCTCACAGCTGTCATACACAAAGCAGTAATCCTGTGGTCATTTCTCTCATGTGTATGTATGTGTGTGTGTGTGTGTGTGTGTGTGTTCACTACCTACAACTGTTCCAAATTCGTTTGGAAAAAAAAAACTCTTTTAATTCTTTGAACGCTCGACAGAAGAATGACAGGGATGTAATGAGTTGCATGTCTGTTATCATCTAAAATACTTTAAAACATTTTCACAACATTAGGGATGAGTACAACCATGCACTCTTCCCTCTGACGAAACTCCAGCTCTAACCGTCAAAAAAATCTGTTTAGACAATGTTTGGTTTCTCGGTCTGTTTAGATGATTACTACAGAATCTGATCACAGTTTACTGACAGTCGGCAGTGAGTAGTGGCCTCAGAACACTCATCCACAGGTCCGGCTCTAACCGCTTGTTCATATTCAGTTCACTTCCTGCATTCAGGGCTGAGATATTTTCTCACACCTGCCTGACTGAGCCACGCTGAGAGAGTAAACACATCGAGGTTGGATTCAGACAGGCTAAACTCTGCTTGTGTGAAAGCACTCTAATTTACATATTAATGGCATCTGAGTTTCCTAATGAGAGAAAACATGTAAGCGCTTCTGTACCTCTTTCAGTTTTTTAATAACATTTTTTTGCTGCTACATCAGCCAATTTATTATTCAATATACCAAATTACAATTGCGTTACTTTAAGCCACATTTTCATTAGAGTAGCACACTGTGTAAAAAAAAAAACAGTCCTCGTCTTCATGGGGTTTAAAGGTGTTTTGTTCTCTCAAGCTTCTTTCATGCTGGAAATGATTAGAGGAGATGGAGTTTGTAAGATCTGCACAAGATGCACATAAGGGTTTATGTGACTTTTTTTGTTTGCTTGATAGGGTTCACAATTCTATATGTGTTAAAAATGTAAGGTATCAAAGAGAAAATGTGGAGGTGAAAATATCTGCGTCACAGTAATTGTTTTTCAGTCCTTCAAGGAAACAAACGGGTAGAAGCAGCCCTAATAATCTGTTTCTCTCTCTCTCTCTCCTCACACTTCCTGTTGGATTTCTCATCAGATCTCATTAGTTCTAGCCTTTTGATGGTAATAGATAATAGTCTCAGTTATGTTGTAATCATTCAGTTATTGATTTAGTTTAGATTTAAAATGTACATCTTAAAAACAACAGCAGTTTTTGGTCATTCAAACTGAACTGTTTCAGTCAATAAAAACTGGATTTTAAATAAGAACTTATTCACTGAAAAGTAATTAGTTGTGGTGACAACTTTCCATTAGAAAGAAGTGAAAGAAAATAATGTTTAATTGTGACTCTAATGAAAAACCTTTTTATACTGCAATCAGACTAAACTAATTTCAGTGCCTTTCAGTGTTCATTGTGTATGCTAGTTCTAGCCAGTTAACAATCCATAAGCCTAAAATGGTTAAAATAATAAGGTTAAAATAACTCCATCTGTCCTGCACTTCCATTATAGTCCAAAATATTAAACTGACAATTTTTTTTTATTGTTTTATAATGTCATCATTTGTCAACAGAATTTAACCAAATTCATATTTGAATACACTAAATAAAGCAAACAATAAATCCAACACATGGGAAGGCATCACAGTGAAATTGCCACTTGCTATAGACAAAAAAAGTTTTCTTTTAAAATACAAGTTAAATAATATAGTGAGACAATATGAATTTTTGTCTCTAAACAGACAGAATTTGTCAAGGTGCATGTTATACTCTGGAGTGACTTTGGAAAATACAATATCCTGTGGCCCAAAGAATTCACTCCAATTCAATTATCCGAATGAAACAAAATATTTAATGTTTTCCAAGAAAGGTTACAGCTGTTTTAGGATAAAGAAAACTGGTGTGTTGTGTGCTGTGGACTTTCAGGCCACAATAACAACTATAATCAGACTGAATAAACTGCTGGGGTGATACACACAATTACATTTCTGAAATAGTGTGTGTGTGTGTGTGTGTGTGTTACCTGGGTAGAAGTCTTTAGATTTGGATAGTTTAATGGTGGCGCCAGTCTCTTTCTGTAGTTGGACGATGGTCTGTCCTCCTTTACCGATAATTGAACCGGCCGCATAGCTGGGGATCAGCACTTTCAGGAAGTACTCACCCTCTTCTACACACACACACACACACACACACACACACACAAACACACACAAACACACACACACATACACTGGATTAGAGTAAAGAAGTTTACTTTACATTTCTTTAATGATTCTGTTGGAATACGGAGCCTGAAGTGTGTCTCTCACTCTGGACCACACTGTTTGGAGAGGAGATTATAGATCTCTGTAAATCATCTGGACACAGCATTACTTGCTTTCTGCAAATTATACTGAGTTAATATAAAATAAATAAGGTCTATAAGAGCCTAAGGGGAAGTATTGACTGTTACCTATCGAGCTAAAGATCCAACATAATCTAAAAATGCCTAACAGCACACGCTCGTATATCAGCAGATAACTATATCATTACAGAAAATAAATAAAAACAAAAAAATACATTTTATATGGACAACTGAAGACCGTCCTAAATAAAGTGGAATTAGCAGGATTGTGTCAAAGCCACTTTTTAATATAACAAACAGAGCAAATATAATATAACAAATATTCACAAATTAATCCCACATCCTTTAATGAAGCTGACAGATAATGAGGCCACACCTCCTTAAGTGAGACTTCAAGAGACTGAGGCCAAGCCTCCTTCAGTGAGGCTGACAGACCCTTAGGCCACACCTCTTTCAGAGAGGCTGACAGGACAGAAGTCACCCCTCCTTCAGTGAATCTGACAGACCCTGAGGCCACACCTCCTTCAGTGAGGCTGACAGACACGGAGGTCACGCCTCCTCCAGTGGGACTAAAAGTGAGCAGAGTCTCCTCAGATGATAAATTTGAGCATGGGACTACACAGCTTTCTGCTTTTCTTTATAACGCTTACTCTTTCCTTTTGAGTTCCTGCTGAGTTCCTGCCGGTTTGTCCGCTGTCCCACTTTAATTTTCTCTTGCAGAGGAGAGTGACCCGCTTTGGGCTGACACAAGGCTAAATTTATCCACACATTCACAGCAAGAACCCTCAGGCACTAGAACTGCACCAGAGCCACAAACGAGACCAGAACCAGACAGGTTCTGATTCACATGGAGACTGTTTAATGATTCAGAGCCACCTTGTCAGTTAAAGGACTGAGCAGATATGAATTGGGTGATGTTTCATTCTCATTACTAATACACAGACCTGGTATTGGGTGTAGTACTGGTGTGAGTGTATCAGATACAGCAGCGTTGAGGATGTTTAGTGTAGTGGTGTAATGTAATTTATGCTTGTTAGATTTGCAGTTTCAAACAAAGTTAAACAAACTTTTTAAAAGCTAGTAATTATGAAGCCCAGCAACATTCAATAATGCTGTTATAACAAAACTTTAAAACAATTAGGGTAACCATTCAATCATGACTGGAAACTGTGGCATCATAACAACCTGACTTTGAATTTTATATACTGTATACTAAGGTGATAATCAAAAGCAATCAAAAACACGCTATTGATATGATGGTTACATTATAGCCATGACCCCCACCTACCATTTAAGAGGTTATTACATTGGAACATAACATTTTTTTGTAGGACCAGTGTTCAGATCAAATACTGAAGGCAAAGTCACATATATCCCTTTTAATGAAATTTGCATAATTATGTTGACTGGAAAAGAGAAATCACTGTGGGAGAAAACGTGCCTGTGAGCATCATAAAAACACGATTAGCATTTAATTTCTGGTTTGGTTTATTTAATTTGCTCAACACTTTAGGCTTGTTTTCTCTGTTTACTGTCCCTTCGCAGTGTTCGCATCATTTGAAGAAGGAATACATTAAGTACAAATGTTAGGGTAGAATTTCTTCATTTATGGATCATGGCAAATGGTTAAGCATTAAATGTGTGCAGAAAAAAAATCAACACACACACACGCGCGCGCACGCACGCACACACACATGTGCTGTGTGTGACTGTGTGGCACAAAAGAGCTGCAGCATATGGAAGCTAAATCCTCAGATTTGTCCTGGTGGATACAGCCAGCACTGAGTCAGTTATACACAGAGACACAACACACACTTATACACACACTCACAAAACCAAAGTCCAATAGCACAGCCTTGGACATGCATGCACATAGAGGAGGTTCAGAGGCACAGATGCTCTTTCTTGCTGTCTCTTTCTTACACACACACACAGAGTGCGACTGCTGTAGAGCGCTGAAGGAAAGGACAGAAGGTGATGTAATGTAATGTTTTTCCAGTAAGGTGTTTACCCTTTGCACTGAGCTGACTCAGGGTGGGGAGATTCTCAGTTGTCTGAAATGAAATAAAAATAAGCGAGTAAAATGTTAAATGGTTCATTGAAATATTAGTGTTAAACACTTTTCTGATGTAAATTAGCACTATGTATTTTGCTCGGAGCAGTAAGCCACCCTTGTGCACACGTTCGCAACAAAATGAAGCATTGAATTTTTATTTGTTTCTGTTGATATCCTTTATTTATTTATCCTGTTTAATTCAATAATACTATAATAGTGATGTTAGCGTTCACAAGAAATTTAACAAACGCAATGTGACTTGGTGACATTTTATAAAAAATTATAGGAACCAGTTTTATTTACCAACTTTATTCCATATGCAGTCTTTCGGGAATGTAATGCTGTTTATTTAAATTTTTTTACTAAACTTCTACTCCTTCATTATTACTGTGCTTTTTAAAAGAGAGCATAGTCGACCATTTCCCTTATTTCAGAATGGCCTTTTATCGGCTATGATCACAGCAACACAATACACTGAAGAGACACAAATCCAATTTTTGCCTTATTGTAACTCATCTGAATTCTTTTCAGAACTGTGTGGATACAAAAATCCATTTTCCTGATGCCAGCCACATTCATACATGATCCTAGCTGAATCCTGGCTGACAGGTAACATGAATGAGAACGGTCAGCTTACATGCAATTCACTGTTTCATTAAAGATTAGATTAAAATGTGGACGGTCTTAGATAATATCAAACGCTTTAAGAGTTGCATTTTGTACTTCGTCTCATCACGTTCATACAGTCATTCAGTCCCTGTGTATTTTAGATCAGCGCTCCACTTGCAACAAATTGCAATAACAAATACCTCTGTGCATATACTTGGAAATTTCCATTTCTGATGATGTTGCCATGTTACCAATATATGAACTGATCTCGAGTGTTGTAGTCTTTACATATGCATCACTGAGGTCTGTCTGTGAGAGCGGGATGTCGGCTACAGGTGAGAGTGTAACTGGGTGAGAGACATGAGCAGAGAGTGTAGGTTGGTTATAGTGCCTGTAATAATTCTGAGAGACAAGATGAGTTCCACACACTCTAATGCCCTCAATCTACTGCATCTGACCTCAGCACTACCGCAGAAAGAGCGAGAAAGAAAGAGAGAGGAGGACAGAAACAGAGATACCGCACAGCAGAGCCACCAAAAGAGGCAGCAATAGGAGGGAGCGAGGGAGCACTCAAATTGAAAGAGAGGAGAGTAAATAAAAAGCTGTTAAATAAAAATGAAAAGGTATGGCTATAGAGAGAAAGATGAGAGAGGTTTAAGCAAAAAACCAGCAAATAGTGCCCTTTAACAAAAAACTTTATTCATCTGAGAGGGTTGAAAAGAGAACAACTAATTCCCTTCAAGCCCAGACTAGCTGTTCTTTATTCTCTGTGTACATAATGCTACCGAGGAGAAAATAAATCAACTGCAGGTGTCCCGAATGTACATGTCCTGCCACTTTGTGGGGACATATGCTGTCCTTCACAAAGTACCCCATAAACAGTACTAAATGGTACAACTGTCAGTTAGTTTATAGAGAACAATAGAGTCATGATGCCATTCACTCTTTTTAATAAACCGTATGAGTGTTTTGTAGGTTTGCAACGAATGATGACACTACATGATGCAGATACACTATTATAAAATGTAATGTTAAGCATACATGACTCCCTCTAGGCTAGTGAGAACTCTGCATAAGCACGGGCAGTTAATCCACTGGAAAGGCCACACTTTGATGGTGATGATAGTCCTGACGAGACAGAGTCATTACAATCCTGAAGCTCTGATTAGCGCTCTTTATGGTCCAACCTTTATATCTCATCAAACCTTCCCAGACAGCACACTACATATTACATGCATATGCTCTATATAGCACACTACATCACCACACTGCTGAGAATGCAGCCTTTATCTACAAAGGGGGTTATTTGAGTGAGTCCTTCTCTGTCTATGGAAGCCACCTCTAATCGATAGTGGAGTAACTGGCCCTATCCAGACAAATCTAATCAACACAAGAGCAATCTAGACAAACTTAATTGACACCAGCCAAGAATGGATGTGACCAGCCCTGGTATATAATCGACTTCAGTGTGAGAGTGAGATCAAGATCAAGCCTGTTCAGAACACAAAGAGTTACTGCATTTAAAGAAAGAAAGGAAGACAAGCAATATTTCACAGCTGTGCAGGCGGCAGGCACTGATGTTATTCAGGCAGAATTCTAATGGTAAAAGAACATTCCAGAAACCATATGTGGAAAACGATTTCTGCACCAAGAATCAAATCCATTCCATCTATTATGGTGCTAAATCAGAGTTTTTTCTCTGCTATCTGCAGCCCTGAAATTCTTTTCTGTTACTTTTTTGTCTTGAAGAAAAATCTATCGTCTGCCGATAAGAGATTAGTCTCAGGCTCATAATGACGTTTTTAACCTTCCTGTCATCCAACTGAAGTCAGTGAGGACAATTCTGCCATTAGCTCCTCTGACTGTGGCCTGTAGTAGCAGGTATACATAAGATGGGGAGGAACGAGTCTACCTGTCCTCCGCAGCGGCCCAGGTGAACAGTGGGATATGCATTACATCATTGCTCTGACATCACTCTGTCCCTCTCAGCCCTCTCTGCCTCACACTGCCGCCTAACTGACATCTAAGGATATGACTGGGATTCACAGGCTGAGCCATAGTAGCACACACACAAACACACACACAAAGGCCAGATCTCAATCTTCTCAATAAGAGAGTTGTTAAGTAAATACGCAAAAAGAGCTTTATAAATGCAGACTATGAGCAGCTGACCATGACAAGAAGGAAACAGATTTGCTGCTTCAGAAAGGGAGGAATCTGATGGTTTCTAAGTTTCTGAGGCATTTCTGAGGTTCTGTCAGATAGATTCTTCTGCGTAAAAGAAGCAGATTACAGGTTTGTGGACTGAAGGATGTTTGTACAACCCAGATAAGAGAAAAGGGGGGCAACAGAAGGAAAATGAATGCAAATCCAATTGTGACTTGGTGAAACTAAGCAAAACAGGTCCATGTTCACTTTCGCAATCACTGAGCCATGACCCTGTGTTTTGATGTGACAGGCAACTGCGCCATGACATTGTCCCTCACTGGACCAGCAAAACTGCACTGAACCTGCATCACACATGTTCCCCAAATGTGCCAAGTTTCCACATCTTGGATCTTGGGCAATAAGCAGATCTCTCAACCTCAATCTCAACCTGAACTTGAATGTCCTATCATCATGAAACTTGCCCATGTCTCATGCATCCCTCCTCCATCTTTTGGTGGGTTTATGCCACCCTTGTGTCCTTTTGTGCATCACTGCGACCGATTCAGAGTTGCGATGTCGAAGAGCGTGTTTGACCTTGGCGTGTGCATGGAAACAGTGGACAACTTCACCCGCCTCTGTTCCTCTGCTCGATGACTTCATGCTCTGTCCCAGCGTAACAAATGGTTTCTACCATAACACCTCATAGATGTTCCAGAGCCTCAAGGTAGATGTGTGTTACCTGGGATCAGAAGGCAGCCTGAACCAGAGGAGAGCAAGGGAAGCCATCTTCCTTCAAGCTTCCTCCCCCTCCTGTGTGTGTCAGTAATGAGAGGGGAGGTGTGAGGAGATGCACCGCATGAGTAACAGGTTTTTCTGCATCCTGCTCCAGTGTAACTACGGCAATCTGTTGCTGCGATTCATCAGGGACGTAACACAGCCTTAAATGCGTGCAGAGAGTTGCGACTCTCTCTCACTCTCACACACATTATGTCTCTCAAATACACATAGTCATACAAACTCAAAGTGTCAAGGGAGTTTTGTTCAAGCACATGAAGGGGGTGGGTCAAGAGGGATTGCATTGTAAGCACCCCAACACACACACAGACAAACACACTCAGTCCCCCGACGTGAAAAAGAGGGGCCCTGTCCTGGACACTTCGCAAGGACAAACAAGCCACTTTGACTCATGGAATGAATTAAGCGAATGAGGACAAGGAAAGAAAAGATAAACCACACACACGGACAAAAGAGACTAAAAAATGGTCAACCCATCCAGACAACAACCGCATTCAACAAGTCAACAAAAGCGGGGCTGGATGTGTGTGTCTCACCCATTGTGGCGAGCTGTGGTGCGGCTCTGCAGCAGCGCCGACGATGAGCATGAGAACGCGGCCGAGTTCGTCTCCAAGACGCCGAGGAAGAGCGTCAGAGAGTCCTCTTCTCCATACCTCTCCACTGCACTCTCTCTCTTTCTGATTGTGTGAGATCTGTACGCAGCTGCCGTACGTGTGTGTGCCTGTGTGTGTGTTTGTGTGTGTATGTATGTATGTGTGTGTTGGAGGCAGAGGGGCTGTGTATTGTTCAAGTGGCGGCGAACTGAAGGAGGGAATCTTCCCACTGCATCACCCTCGCCGCTCTCTCTCATCCATATTCATGGAGAACTCCGGCGCTCTGCAGCATTGTACAGAGAGGCACCTAGCGTGTCCAATCACCCTGCACCCCTCCCCAACGTCACACACACACACACACACATGCGCGCACACACACAGGCTTTCTTCTTCTTTACCCCCCTATTTGGCGCAGCAAAGCAAAAGACATAGCGCCCCACGCACGTTTGGGCGAACCATGGAAAGGTGGGATGGAGGGAAGGTTGAGGAGGTGGAGAAAGAGTGAGGGAGTGACCTTGTGTGAAGTGGTGAGCTAGAACGAAGGGGGCGGCGTGCACCTCGGGCGGCCATGTTGGAAACCGCGGACAGTAAAATGAAAGAAAGAGGGAAAAGAGAAAGAAAGACAGAGACTGAGGTGAGAAGTGGAGGGAAAGAAAGTGAGCGAGAGAAAGGGAGATAGAAAGATATATGAAAAAAACAAAAAGGGATAACTTGAAAACGAATATTATGAAATAAGAGATGCTGCGAGATTTGAATACAGACAGGAGAATCTGCTGCAGAGAGCGTGGATGGACCAGCCCCATCCACGGACCATTCCAATCACTGCCTATAAATTCTACCCAGCTGTACCGACCAATGTTTGCGCGTGCATGTGTGTGTAGTTCTTTGGGGGAGGGGCATCCTTCTAAACCCTCCACAGGCACCCACAAATTACATTGAACCATTTTTCATTGCACACAGACTAACTGTCTAAACAGTGTGTGTGTGTGTGTGTGTGTGTGTGTGTGTGTGTGTGTGTGTGTGTGTGTGTGTGTGTGTGTATGTGTGTGTTGCGCAGTGTGCAAGAGCAGGGCAGGATGTGCTAGAACTCTGTTCAAGCAAACCAATCACGTTTTGACTGGACTCTCACTCCAGCCCCTCCCCTCTCCGCCACCTGCCCCATTCACAGTCTACTCACGTCACCATACACTGCAAGGGCACCTGTGTCCTTCTCTCTCTCTTTCTCACACACACACACACACACACAAAACACATGCGTGCTAATGTTCTCAAATGCTCTGAGCACCTGCGATCTAACAAACCAAGGTGCAGACATCCACAGGCACAAACAACCTGGCCAAAAGTGCCATTACAAATATTAATGTACCATTTTGGCGGCATCTGCTATGAAACACACACACACACACACACACACACACACACACACACACTGTGCATTTTATATATATATGAAATATATATATGTATGTGTGTGTGTGTGTGTGTGTGTGTGTGTATATATATATACACACACACACACACACACACACATACCCACAGACATGCACAAAACATCTGCCTCTGTAAGCCTAGTAATGGAATGACTACAGAAACATTTGCATCAGTAATCAATGAAAGGCATTTGCATGACAGAAAACAAAAATAAAGGGATGGGGATAAAGGACAAAGCACTTCCACCACTGTCCTTATTCTCTCTCTGTCATAAAGGATCAAAGGTCACAGGGCAGATTTATTAGAAATCCATGCATTCCTTATTATACATGTATAGTACATCATGTTGGGCGTCAAAGACAAAAAATTTAGACACAAAGATAGCAATATATAGCAATTTAGACACATAGATGGCAAGTCAAACATACCCTGTAATGTGTGACAAAAACAAATAAAGACTAAAAGAAATTATGTGCAAACCCACATCTGTCTTGATTACTCTTGTCTTTTTCTTCTTCTCCTGTGCATGATTGCATAGTGACATCTATTCAACGAAACTCTTTATCCTGCTCAGTCAACACAGCAACATTATCATGACTGCCTTGCATTATCATCTTGTTCTGATTTGTGTATCATTTTTAACTTCAGTGTATAAACACAGAATTATTTAGAGCTCTTTTTATAAAGGTGAAAATAATGACTTGAATGAGATATGATGTGTACTCACAGACTATATGTGAATATTTTACTGTGGGAATTTAGAGAAAGTACATGATTCCATAAAAAAATAAGATTTAGTTTTTTTAATAAAAACTGATGTTTTTTAAGGAATCGCCATAATGCATAAATATTTACATCAAATATGTGATGCTGAATATGTGCTGCATTGCACATTTAGCCACTAAAATCACAGGCCCTAAAGGGTCAGTTCTTTCCTCCTCATGCATCAAGACAAAAACTTATTACTGTCTCTCCTGCATGAGATGCAATCAGCTGTACATCGAATATACCAAGAGAAGATTGGTTTATTTCATACCATCAGAATAAAGGATTTCTCTGATGCAGCAGTGAGACAATTCCACAGCGATGGATGTGACATTAATAACATCTCTGTTAGCATTGCTAGTTGCTATGGCAGCAATGAAGTGGAGAAAAAGAGCTCATCTACACTCTCGGGACTAC
The DNA here is from genome assembly GCA_028566695.1 of Bagroides melapterus. Taxonomy (NCBI): domain Eukaryota; kingdom Metazoa; phylum Chordata; class Actinopteri; order Siluriformes; family Bagridae; genus Bagroides; species Bagroides melapterus. The sequence goes on from JAOTRN010000030.1 coordinate 11,877,915, forward strand.
AGAACCCCATGGAATTGATGTTCTGCTTCAAAAGTCTCTCTATCTATCTGTCTATATCAGTAACAGTCAGACAGAATGACTAATCATTTACTTCAGTAATTAATGAAAATGTGGCTGAATAAAGGAGAATACAAATAAGGAAAAAGAAATAAAAGACTAAGTATTGCAGTCAGTGTCCATCCTCTATATCACTCACTAAAGATCAAGTCACAGAGGTTAGAAACACATACATTCCTAAACATTGTAGATTCCATGCCGAAAACACAGAGTCAGAGGTGTTATACTGCTAACAGAAAAATCCTTTAGCAAAAGCCCCCTAACATGTATCTGTAGGAAAAACACCCAAGTGAGGCAAAACTCCACTGTGGAGTGTGAGTGCCTCGATTTTTTTCAATCAACCAAAGAGCGTGCAGTCCTGCAAGTTTCTACTGGATGCTGGCAACACCAAGAACTGTGAACTCACAGATTCAAGACAAACTAGATAAATCTGGAACAAAGTGAAAGTAACTGTTTTTTATTTGTTATTGTTCTCAACAGTTTTAACTGAGAAACCATTAAAAATTGCACTGGGTCAAATCTTTGCAATACACACACACACACACACACACACACACACACACACACACACACACACACACACACACACACACATATATATATAT
>JAOTRN010000030.1:11892872-11913835 GCA_028566695.1 Bagroides melapterus
AATAAATAATCCGACGAAAAACAATAGGGCCCTGCGCACTATAGTGCTTGGGCCCTAATAAATAAATAAATAAATAATCAGACGAAAAACAATAGGGCCCTTCGCACTATAGTGCTTGGGCCCTAATTAATGTGTGTGTTTCAATAATGACCCAAATAAATACATGACAACACTGTAATATATACAACTCTGTAATGAGTCCAGCAGACTACCGGTACATAATGTTTTAATGACACATCTCAGTTAATACACATTATCTGCATTACCCTTTCTCATCATCATCATCATATCATCACCAGTCCTTTTTGCTGGGGGTCGAGCCCCTTTGGATAAACATGCACAGCTGTTGCATAGGAATCTCCACTATGTTCTCATTCATGCAACGTATTAGTGGTTTTCTTCTACGTTCCTTGTGAGAAATGATTTATTTCAATCAGATAAAGGTGCGCGTGCCCGCAATCTCTGCTTTTGTCCGTGGTGTCCGTGGGAACACGCCTTATCTCGGCCACGTAAAAACAAACCCGTGGTGGCCATGTCTCATTGTACAGCAGCAAACAGAAATACAAACATGTAAGTGCGGTAAGGTCAAGCTCGGTGATGTTACAGGGCCGTAAAAGTGGCGAACCAAGACCTTCTGACTGTCCCTCTCTTTGTGTCAGAGAGAATGTTCAAATTAAGTTCCACTAGAATGTTCTGGAGCTTGGAAGCAGTGAGCATCGCTGCCCTCTTGTGGTGGAACTACAAATATTGAAGAGCTGGGCTGGACAGCCAGGGAGCCAGAAGTCATCTCCAAATCGTCGAAGTGGTGTGATATTGTGCTTTTTTTTGAACGATGACCCCAACATCAGGTAAGAAGAGCACAGTCTCGATTCTGTAGCATCTCTTTGTTTAAAAAAAAACGTGTAAAATGACGTGTTAAAATATCGGAGAAGAGATTCTGGGGACAGGTTACCTTTTTGTCACCATCATATTTATCAAATTGACTAACAAGCTGTGAAACATGTCGTTAGGGTTGATACCATCTTTACGTTCGTGCTCTGAATGCCCTTAAAGTTAAAGCCTCAGTCAAGGGCACTTGGAGAAAAGCAAACTAAGTACACATGGAACCTTGTGAGTGTGCTGTGATGGGTAAAGCAGGTGGCCTACATTTCACACTGCTCTTGCCAGGATTTGAGATCTTGTTCTCTCTCTCTCTCTCTCTCTCTCGCCTCTTCTATAGTGTCTCTCACATTTTCTATCTCTCTGCAGGAGAAACAGGGCTGTTCTCCAGAGCCTAGATCTGTGACATACTGATTCTCCTTCAGTGCCACATATATTTCTCTCTCTCTCTCTCTCTCTCTCTCTCTCTCTCACACACACACACACACACACACACACACACACCAGAGCTCAGAGCTAGCTTTATGCAGTAATGCAGTAAACAAAGACTGACCCCAGATCAGGTCTGTATGAGAAAACAGTGTTAATCTCATCATACCCCACATTCACGCCAGCATTAGCCTGGAGTTTGTTTCTTTATTTGAATTCAGAATGTCATTTAATGAGAGGCCGTTTGTGACCTTATGAGAACCTCATGCTCCATAGGATTGAATCATTCAGGTCAATCGTCTACATGTGTTTACAGTGTTGTTAATGATTAGCATGGTATCGAGAAAACCTCAGTTGGTCGGCTCTTTGTTGCTCGCTAGTGTGAATGTAGAGTCAGGAAGTTCACATTCAGCTAACGATAAATGTGGCTCCATTCTGGGTGACAAAATTGATAGAATTTCAATGTCGCTGATGCAGTAAACTTTGGCAACCCCAAATGGTGAGAAAACAGATAATTGTGCATGTTTGTGCATTTATTTAGATAAATAAAATCCCCAGATGCATCTCGAGTGCAGCAGCATTGTATGGGACGTTTAGGACTTTGATGGATTATTGAATAGAAAAATGCAAACATTTTATGGCACATGACTAAATAAAAAAAAGACAGTCAAAAAGCACAACACATCTATCCATGAGCAAAAGTGCAGATCTGGGAGGAGTTTGTTGACATTGTCTGGATGGTTTGAAAACATTCAGGCTTTTAAGATACTCACTTTTAAAAGTACAAAATTTTACTACAATGAAAAAACTGGAAGATATGGGGGAGCGAGAGACAAACGGTAAGTGCGGTGCGGAGGTGAGCGTTAGAAAAATGGCCGAGCTTGACCTCCAAACACAGAGAGTGACATGCGAACATTCAGAGCGTAGACACTTTGCTAGACATCGAAAACACACACTCTGTGATGCTGTGTGGTGGGAATCTTCTGCCTTACTGAGGTGGCTCGTGTGACTGTGTTCCTGTGTGTGTGTGTGTGTGTGTGTGTGTGTGTGTGTGTGTGTGTGTATGCCTTGGGTCTACAAACGCTACGTAAATGCACATTTAATACTTCGTCATAAAGTCATAAACCACTTTAGGCGAGTAATACTTTGTTTAGCTCGTTATTCTTCTGCTGATTAATAAAAAGTAAATGAAAGTTTGCCTTAATTCAGTGTAGCTTGTAGAAGTGTTTACTATTATATACATACAAATATATTTATAGATATGTATAGATATATACAAGGTCTTTAATCGCATAACAACTTCACAAACCTCATACTTCCCATCTGGCTTAACCATCTGCTATAATCGTTTTTACAATCAAAAGGAAGAAGGCGGCTAGAGACGACGTCAGGACCGAATTCTCTGCATTCCTCCGATATGTGGAGTAAAATCCAGACAATTCGATTTCACAAGTTGCAAAAGCTTAAGGAATACATTGGACGAATTCTTTTCAAATGCAGTCACGCTGCAGCTCGTACTTCTGGAAAGTGAATTGATGCAAACCGAATTGGGTTAAAGGAATAAGTGAATTGAGGTGATGATTTAGATTTTTTGATTCCTACTGACTTGAGCAAAACATTTCCAAATAAACTTTCGCTTTATGATGGACACATTTAACAATCGTTACACACTTTGGACACGTTCAGCATGTGACGTTTGCTTCTTTGTTATAGAGCTCAAGTTAGTAGTCTAATATCTATTCTGTATTCACACAAGAGAAAGAAGTTTCTGAGCTCCACATCCGGATTATTAAAATCGAAATAACAGCATCACAAAAACCGAAGAAGCAAACTGTAGACACTGAACATGCCTTGAATGATCAACTGCAGGGTTTTTTTGTGGAGTAACTGTGTACAGGAAACGGTTTGTATTTCAGGGATTACCTCTAGAAGTTCTTACTGGACCTGGACTGAATGTTTCTTCAGTAGGAGGTTAGTACCACAGCTGAAGCAGGGTTATGATGTCGGTCTAATGAGTGGGGGGTATAAAGTGTGTGTGGTTCCACAGGTGTGTGTTTCCACATGACTCTTCCTGCCTTCTCTAGTCCTGAGTGTCTTCACATTTCCCAGACGCATACACACACTATTCTCACTCATCTCCTGCTTTTACACACGCGCACACACACATACACACACACACACAGGGTGAATATGATTCAGATATTAAATCACCTACTGCATACATCATATTGCTTTCTTTAAAGGCTTCTCAGTTATCTAGGGGACTTTTTTATATTTGTATTTGTTTACTAATTTTAGGACAAGATTAATTCCTACGCTTTTGCAGACTGTGTTGGACACTGTGTTGACAGGAAAACCCCACCAGCATGTCATCAGGGTAAGGGAGAAGTAAAAGCACTCGTTCTTCTCCTCTCCTCCACTTTCGGTGGATCTATGGAAAGATATATGGATGGATGGATTAATGAGTGGAGTGTATCATTTACTTTTCCCTGAGGTGCTCGAACCCCTGGAACTCCGATCTCCTCTATCTCTCTCCCTCTCCCTCTCTCTCTTCCTCTCTTTGTCTCTGTCTCCTTTCTCTCCTCTCTCTTCTTTTCCTACTCTCTCTCCCCTTTCCTTCTCCCCCCTCTCCTTTTCTCCTCTCTCCCTTCCTCTTCGTTCCATCCTCTCTCTTTCCAAAGTGTCCCTCTTTTCGGAGCTTTCAGAGCTTTTCTCCCCTTCTCGCCTGTCTGATCGATCCGAGCGTTCCGACTTCTCTGATGGCTCCGCCCCCTCAGAGCGCTCCTTGCGCTCTGATTTGTCGGGGTCGGTGGAGGAGGTAGTGGGTTTCTCCCACTTGGCGATCTCCTCAATCTCGCTCAGGCTGGCATTTATGCTGTTAACCCAACGCTTCAGGTCCTCCTGAACACACAAAGACAAACACACAGAGGAATAAAAGTAGATTTAGAAACATGTTTCTAGACTAACAAGATGTTGAAAATGTTTGCCTTATATGCGATGCTGCATCATTAATCTCACCTCATCTTTGGCCAGGAAGATATAGTTTCCGTCAGTTTCACTCCTGAAGTGAATAAAAACACAAACACCTCATGTCAGCAACTCCATCACCAGTTTAAGACAATTATTTCTTGCTGAAATATTCTGTAAATTCTATACCACATAAATTTGAATCAGGATTATTGGATGGCTGTGGAGAAGTACTGAACAAGCTGAATGTGTTGCAACCCCATAATCTGATGTTGTGCGAGACTTACCTAAGGATGAAAACGTTCTTCTTGTTCTTGTAGCCGTTGGTGGTGTCGAAGGTACAGATGGCTAGGTTGAGGAGCGGCTCCTCGTTGTACAGGGTCGTGGTGTTCCTGGCATCCTTGTAGAAGCCGATCTCCCCTTTGTCGAGTACGCAGTACAGATTCACCCACGACTTGCTGCAAATGGAGAGGAAAACTCACCATTAGATATTTGTCCAAAACGACAAAGATTGCACTCCCTGTGGGAGTCCATTTTACCACTCCATCAAAGAGTGTGCTAATCAGCTTGTCGACATGTTAGCAGCACCTGTTAGGACTCTTTTCCTTGCCTTCCTCTTCGTGTTTGCGGTACAGGAATCCCTCCTGGTGGACGGTATGTGTGGGTGGCTGTGGCGTGCTCGGCGCACTCTGAGCCGGCGCTGACCGTGACCGTCGCGTCTCCTCGGGTTCTTTAGGACGTGGCCGTCTGCGCGGTTTTGGTCGATCACGAGCTCGAGGTCGGTCAAGACGGGAGACAGGGGCAGAGAGACTGCTGGGGGGACGATATACCTCTCCTCTCGCCTAATAGCGAGAGATTTAATCAAATAAGGATAAAAATGTGAGGTGAGAGGGGTGAGAATCAGTATGTGTCAGATACTCAGAATGTTTCAATCAGAATTTATATGTATATTGAAAGGAATGCTAGGTGGCTAACATTCCAAACTATCTGCTGATTAGTCCATAGGTTTGCTGCTTCATAGGGTGCTCCTTTTCTAGAGAGTGAGACACAGGATCAGCAAGTGTTTTCCTGCTGAACAATGCTAGACTGAGGTGTGGTAGAGGAAGGAAACCAGTGTGTATTGGGTTTCACTTGTGTTATAGTGAATGAAGCATCAGTACTCACATGGCATGCTTCTCTCTCCTGCACCTGTTCAACAATCTCAGCCATGGTGGAGCGTTTTTCCCTACAGCACCAAGAGAGAGACACTCAAATACATGAGTACACTTTTTTTTTCTTTTTAAAAAAAATAAGTAATATAAATGGCAGATCAGATGTTTTCCCTCCATTTCAACACTACCTGGCTAACCAGAATCCATGTAAAATCTGCAACTAAACTTTAGTTTGGAAAACACAATTTACCTGAATTCTGCCTGGATTTTGATATACACACCCACAATTCACAGATACAGTCAAGCAAATCCATATACCACCTCCACACTTAACAGCAATGTAATAAAATAAATGCGCAAGCAAACACATTCTTGCCTTACCCTGTCTGCTTCTTGTCTGACCCTTCTTTCCCCGACTCCTGATCACTGGAGTCCTGTTTCTGAACTCTGTGCTTGCCGCTGCCCTCATGCTCGCTGGATGACTGGCGCTCTAGTCTGCGCCTTTGGTGCCTCTCCTGGCGCACAATCATGGGCAGCTCATTGAGCCGTGCCTGGATTTCTTGCTCACTGGAGGTGTGACGCCCAAGCCTGTACTCCCTCTCCCTGCGCAAGTGGTCCATCTGCGGGTCTGAGCGGCTGCCACGGGGGTCCCTCTGCAGCCGTCCATGGAGCAGCTCAAGGGTTGCCTCGGTGCCCATTGGTACATCCACTGGGACCAGGTGCCCAGCCTGGGCCTCCAGCAGTGGACCTACCGCCTTGTGCATGTGATTGATCCTGGGTTGAAAGTCAGTTTTGAGCTGCTGCCAGGCAAATGTGGCTCTGGGTTCAGTCACACCCATAGCACTGAGGGGGTTCAGGCCATTGGCTCCTATGACACCCTGTTGGTTTAATCCTGTGTAGCTCGAGCTGTCTGACCCTAACATGCCAACTTGGTTCAGGCCAGTGTAACTCGAACTGTCCAACCCCAAAACACCCTGTTGATTTAACCCAGTTTGACTGGAGCTGTTTGTGCCCAATACCCCGACTTGTTGGTTTAGCCTGTGGTAAGGGGAGCCATTCATGACAGGAGCATAGGGATTCAGTGAAGATCCAAGCCTCTGGGAAGTTTGTTGAGTATGTGCAAGGTCTAGACCAGATTTGGACTCGAGGAGCATGTCCTGTAGAGGACTCCGGAAAAGAGATGATGAAGAGGAGGATGACGAAGAGCTGGGCACGAGGCAGGACAATGGAAACATCTGTCTGTTGAGGAGAGATGAGGAAGGGGACTGCTTGCTTTGCTCTTCTTTCAATTTCTCTGCCTAGAAGGGGAGCAGCATAAATTAAAAGAAAGATAAATGGTTGAAAGAATGGATGAACACATATTAATTTGATGGTATTAACAGATCATATAGATAAATATTCTGTATCAGTGCTCAATATTCTCTACACCCACTCTGCTTCCACCAATCACTATGTTTCAAATGACTCATCTGTCAAGCTGATTAAGTTTACTGAGGACATTACTTCTACTGGCAATGAGTCAAACCACCAGGAAGTAAACCAAATGATGTGGCTGCTGTAACCTTGAGCTCAAAAAACCCTAAAGTATCAAAAATATTCTGTGACTTCTGGTAAACGCCAGGATGGATGGATGAACGAATGGAGGAGGAACAAGTGGAAGTGAATTGGTGTATAGATTAATGAACCATTGGACAGATGTATGGACAGATACGTAGATAGACAGAAGAAAAATGGATGGATAGATAACAGAAGCGTAGATTGGACAGATTGATGTATAGACACAGTTGCAGTAGGTAAACAGTTATTGGTTGCCGTGCCAACCTGTCGTAAAGAGATGAAGTGCTCCTTCCATGTAGATGCTGCCTTACGGAACGCTTCATGTCGACGAATCAGCTGCTCCACCTCATCAGCCCCGCCCTCTGCCTCACCACCGCTGCTCAGCGACTCCTTCGTAGCATGCCACTTCCCTTCAGCCTTGTTTGTTTGTGCGGTGTGTAACCGCTGCTGCACTGTAGGTATAAACAACATTAAATAATATTAGAATGATATGCCTTTTCAGGCTGATGTAATATGTTTTTTTAAGTTTACTTTTGACAATAGTGTAAAATACTATACTGGATTAAAAATACAAAACTGGATTTATGGCGGTGAAAAGCGAGTTATTAGGTGCTTCGTGCTGCATTTACCATGCAATGCTGCAGTAACAAAATTATCAGCATGAGGATTTGCTTACTGCGCTTGAGTTTCTCCCAGTGCTGCTCCCACTTATCATTCAGATCTTTCTGCTTCGCCATCACATACTCCAACTTCTCCTTTACCTACAGAGAGAGAATAACACAGGAATCGTGGGGAAAATGAAGACCCTGCCTGTACTGTATGTGTTTTGTGTGTGTGTTCTGTACCTCCTCAGCTGCAGGATTGTGTGCAGCGAGCAGCATCTTGCCCATCTCCACACAATGCATGAAACTCTTGCTTTTGTTCTCCATTTTACTCTTCAGATTTTGGTGCTGGGAGATCATGCACTCCAGAGTGGTCATGTCCCTAAGACACACAAACACAAACCTTGACAAATTAAAGGAGTTTGTTAAAAGTTTAAAAATTTTAATCCTACATGATTAAAATGTGAGTGTTTGAATTTGTAACGATTCATACCGAGCATCCTCAACCGGGCCAATTTGTCCCATGATCCCATCGGTCCACATGTTGAGTTCACGCACCATGGCGAAAAACTGGATTTTGTCCGTTACTGTGGTAACCTGTACACGGCTGCCCTCGCAGGCCACAAGGAGCTCCTTCCACGCACGCATCACTTCCTGCTCACGGACCAAGATGGTGTCAGCCTTCTCGCCAGCGTAGATTGCACGTAGCTGAGATGCATTCTCTTGCAGCTGACGCACCTTAACAGGTTAAAGATACAACATCAGCATGTTTTTGTTCACAAACTAAGTAATATAAATGAGCATCATTTACCTCAAATCTCTAGTATAACTATGGCTACAGAAAAATTAATGAGACAAAACTTAGCCTCTGTCATACAAGTCACTGTGAATGAGCTGTTACTATGGAAATGATAAGGTATAAAGACACTGTTTTTGAAAATTACTCAACTTCTGACGGATCAGAATTGAGAATTTATCAATTCTGTAGTATAAAGTATGACACAGTACATTACTAGGATGTGGTAAAGAGTAAAATAATGGGATATTAATGTCAAATTAAAGTCAGTGGAACATGAGGTATATTACAGTATATTGGGGTGTAAAAGATTCTGTCAGAGTTGCTTGGAAATGAGAACACTGGCTACAGGCAGGTGCTGACAGTGTGTGTTCACACGTTTGTGTATGTGTGTGTGTGTTTTTCTTACCTGAGAGACCAGCAGCTGCAGAGAGTGTTCAAAAGAGTGCAGCAGTCTCTGTAGTGTTCCAGGGTTGGCGGTGCTCACCTGACACGAACGCACCTCTGGTAACTGCCTCATCTTCCCCTCAATCTGCAAGAGCACCTAAACAAAACCACATACACACATGTAAGATACTAACGGGACAAAAAAAATGTGTGTGTGTGGCTGGGTTTGAGTATTGGTGGACAATGTTTAAACCTCCTGGCAGTTGGTGAAGAATTTATGGAGCTGGTGTGAGGCAGCGAGCATCTGTGCTCTGGTCTCCATCAGCTCCTGCAGGTCTGCCCACGACTCATTCAGGCCGTCCTTCCACTCGGCAATGGTGGCGGCGTCTGCATGGCCGCAGTCAATCATCTCATTCACCATCTTGTTCACCGAGTCCATCTGCCTCTGACCTGCGGAGCTCGTTTCAGCCCGAAATTCTGTGAACCTCTCCTGCAGCGCCTGCACTCAGCCAAATCATAACACAGTCAAGATCAAGAAACAACAAAATCACATGTGTCTGTGTGTGAGACTGACTGTGACATGATCCAGGTCCTGGCCGAGCTCAGTGGAGCTTGCTACAGCCTCTCTCTCAGATATCCACTTCTCCAGAGCCTCCACCTCCTTTTTTAGCTGGTATAGCCAATACTGCTGCTCCAGCTTGGTCTTCTTCTGCTCCACCAGGTCCTTCAGGGAGACGTAGAGCCGGTCGATGTGAGCTTGCTGCTTAGTGATCTGCTCACTGAAGAGAGGAGCCAACAGAGGGCTTTGATTGAGAGTGTCACTGGTGTTCATTACAGTAATGTTAAATGAAGGATGAAGAGTTTACCTGTTTCAGGTGAGGTCTGAAGGTAAGTTTAAATGGGTGTTTGATCAGGTGTGTATAGATTAATTACATTATCAAGCCCTCTAGGGAATATTTCTTTTCAGATGTTTAAAGGGAAGATAACTATTCAGGTGTATAAAGGAGTATTTACCTGTCAGGGTGTCCCAGCTCCAGCATGCGGCGACACTGCTGAGAGAGGAAGCCCACCGTCTCGGCGTAATTCTCCACCTTCTGTTCTAAAGCCAACTGCTCCTTCAGCAGCCGTAGTGTGCTGGCTTCATCCTGAAGAGAGACAGAGAAAGGCAAACATCAAGAGGTTCTTGAAACAATAAGAACATTCAGATTTAATTTGCAAATGTAAAAATATTTGGTACATATAAGGTGGAAATGTCTTCACATATCATAGATATGATATTACACATTAATGTTACTCATTTACTGTTCTTACATTGCCGTTTTCCTCATTGAGCACATGTAGCTTTTGCCCGCTGAGCCATGACTCCGCCTTCGCCGCCTCTGTGTAGTATTGCTGGGCATGGCTCACTGCATCCAGCATCATGGTACGACGCTCCCCCTCCACCTGCAGCACATCCCACAGCTGCCTCACGTGCATCGCTCCCTCTCTGATGATCTCCACCTCAGGAGTACGAAGGGCGGCGACTGCCTCGGCTCTCTCCAGCACCTCCTCGACACGGCCCTTTCTGGCCTGCATCTCCATCTGCAACACCTGAATAAGTGACCGTAAAACACTGAGAAATTCAGTGAAAACAACAACCGAACCATTGAGCTGCTGGAAAGTTTTTCAGATAAAAATAACAATTAAGGACTGACTCTTTAACGTGTTGAAGTGTTCAAAACACACAGAAATAATTGCTTTTTAAATAAGTTTATTTCTAAGAGTCTCACCTCATGGCTTTTAACAAGCTGCTGAACGCTCTGCATATTGGTTCCGTATTCAGTAGAGGAGGCCAGTGGTAATCGCTCCTGAATCCACACCTGTAAATGAAACATACAGAAATAGAGATGTATCGCTAGGTTAGTTCTGACTGGCTAGGTCACTTTTTTAAGTCACAGCCGGAAACACACTTCATTGAAAAGGGAAGCTGGCCAACTGGACAATTATTTTGACATTTTTTTCTACTGGCAAGTTTTAATCCATAGTTGTTCCCAAGTTTTAATCCATAGTTGTTACCAAGTTTTGTTACTTTCCATGCTGAGATTTTGGTATTGAATCAAGCCAGCCAATCAGAAAGCAGGTATTCATTAAAGTAGTAGTAGAAATAGAAGAATTCTAAACACAAGGTAAAAATGGACAGAGCAAGAATCAAAAGGCTCCAGAAGAACAAAGAGGCTTACGATCTCGTCTTCCAGGTCCTGTGTCACTTGGTGCATTTCTTTGGAGGCCAGAAGGATCCGCCTCCTTTCTTTCAGTGGTTCAATTAGACGCACAATTCGTGTCTCAGCCATGTCCCCCGAGCCCTGAACTTCGAAACCCATTGGCCCTCGGTGCAGCATGTCGGCCCCATCTACATCACTCTGTCCGCTGTTGGACTTCAGCTGCATCAAACCAGGATAAAGCTGCATCTGAGCCTCCATTGACTGAGAGAGATAGACAGAGAATGAAAGAAAAAGAGACACACACAGAAAGTTAGCACAGAGTGTTAAGTATAGTAGTATAGTTTACATAGTGTAGATGTCATTGTATTGTATAATATAGTATAGTATAGTGTGGTTATGATATAGTGCAGTATAATATAGTAGAGTGCTATACCATAACAAGATGCCATCATTGCTAACATGACAATGCTAGCAACCAGAGAAAGTTCAAACATTCGTGAATGTGTGTACGTGTGTGTGTGTTTGTGTGTGTGTGCAGGTGTGTGTGCAGGTGTGTGGGTGTTTGTCTTCACACCTGTATCCTTTGCAGCTGCTGGCTAAATATGGTCCGCGGGCTCAAGATAGCGGCGCTGGCCGAGGGGCTGGTGTGTGTAGAGTATGACGTGTGTGAGGAGTGTGAGGAGTGTGAGGAGTGTAACGAAGGTGGTGGCTCGTCCTGGAGCATGCTGAGGTGTTGGTCCAGATCCGAGAGGCTATGCGATGGAACATCTGTGGTTCTGTGGTTCTGAGTTTCAAACAGCTGGCGAGCTTTGGCCTTGGTGGTGCTCTCCAGATGTGTCCAGCATTCCCTCATCTCCTTTAGCTTCTGGTGCACCATGGGCCCAAGCTCAGGCTGCTCCTCCATCAGTTCCTTGCCCTCCTACACACATACAAAGATACACACACAGTCAAAAAATAATTTGTGGTCAGTAATATATATCCTTTCCATTGAGAGACAAAACAGATGGAGGCCAATATGAGGCGTAATTAATGGGCAACAGCATAGTATAAACATTATATAGAGTATATTTACTCTGGGTGATCTGTTGATCACCATCTTACTTCCTGTGTGTGTGTGTGTGTGTGTGTGTGTGTGTTTGAGAGAAAATGATCAAAATGGAACAAGATCAAAGCAGAGTGTCCATCTCTACAGAGCCATGGCTCATTTCCAGATACCTAAAATAGGACACACACACACACACACAGACACTCTTAACTTAATAACACAGGATGATTTTCTAAACAGAACATGTTTATATAGAAGACCTCAATCTCTCCATCTCTTTTTCTCTAACTATCTCTCTGCATCTGTGTCATTCTTTTACTGTCTCTTCTATCTGTCTTTCTCTGTCCCTTTTTCTACATACTCTCTCTCACTTTCCCTAGAATTTATCACTTGCCCCATTGGAGGATCGTCTCGGCCAAATGTGTGCATGAGTAAGAGAGAGAGGGGGGAATATCTCGAATAAAGAGAGATGTGAGAGAATATGTGTGCACATGAATAAAGAGAATGATATAGAAAAGGAGTGTGTGTGTGTGTGTGTGTGTGTGTGTGTGTGCGTACGTGTGTGTGTGTGTGTGTACATGCATGTCTGACTGTGTGTTTTTCATAACGCAGTGCTGCATTTCTCCCTTTGGCACAAGCTTTCTGCCTTCTAACTGCTGCCTGCTCCCCCACATACTGCAGAGACTGCAAACACACACACACAGTGAGAGAGGGGGATGGTTGGGAGAGAAACCAAATAGAGGCAAAAAGAGGTGAGAAGACTGATGGATGGGAGAAAAGATGGAGGATCGAAATGAGACAGAATAAAAAAAAAATAAGATATGGCTAGGAGCTGCAAGGCCACACACATACAAAAACACACACACATTTGTAGAGTATATAGATAATGGCTGGGCTGTCCTAGGTACATACATACACATCGTTGGTAGACCACATTTATCAAAAGAATTACATCATTAATACACACATGATCTAGATGCCGTTTCAATCCAATCATGTGATTATGTGTGTGAAGTGATGTTCATCATTCTGTGTGTGTGTCTGTGTGTGTGTGTGTGTGTGTGTGTGTGTGCATTCATCATCAGTCTAATTTTGTGTCCCCTGTTGTTTGAGCTTGCTGCTGAACCCATGAAGCAAGGTCAGGTGTGAGGACAGCCACATTGCTTCCTGTGATTGGACCACTGGCTTTTCCGTCATTGGGTAGGCGGGGCTTAGCTTAGCTCTTGGTGGGGGAAGGGGAGTGAATGCTTCCAAAAGGACGCAGAGCTCTCCAATGGCAGTGGGATGCCGAATCATCGCTTCTGCTGTTTCTCAGGTAACAGCCTCATTAACCCACCTTTCTCTCTGCGAGTGTGTGAGTGTGTGTGTGTCAGACAGAGAGAGCCTGAGAGTGATTACAGTCAGCCTGAAGTAGCTGCCATCTTAAATCAGCTGATTACAATGTCTGAGACAGAGTTCTAAACCCAGAACACCACACAGCTGCACAGAACTAAGCAATACGTGTTATAAATATGGAATGAAACACTCAATGTGGTTCTATAATGTAACACAGTACTACTGTTAGAATGCAAAACTACTTTTAGACTCTAAAATGAATGTAAACAACCACTGTTTAAACTACACAATGAGGTTCTAAACTGCACAATGGGGCTCTAAACTGTACACCGTGGCTATAAACTACACCCTGATGCTCAAAACTATGCCTTGAGGCACTTACATGTCTCAATCTTCTGTCTATCCCAAATTCTTTACCTGTCTCATTCCATCTATCCCACAATCCTTTGCTTGATATATCTTCACTCCACCACTGGTCCTGTATCTATACTACACATTGTTGCAACACTCTGAGGCTCTAAACTATACAATCTGGCTCTAAACTACATACTAAGGCTCTAATCTACACACAAACACTCTGAACTACACACTGTGGCTCTAAACTACATACTGAGGCTCTAAATTACACAATAAGGCTCTAACTACACAGTGAGGTTCTAAACTGTACAGAACACTACTGTTGGTATTCTGTAATGATCAGTATAACTACTGTTAGAATGCTGACTGTGGTTCTAGGATGTAGTTCCTCCTTAGAATGATGGGATGCTCAGTTATGTAATGAACAAATGCCGTTAGAATACACACTGTGGTTCTAGATCATCACTAAAATAAACAGCTGCTGTTGGAACACTCTGGAACACCAAATTCTACCATGATTCTTGAACAGCAGAGCAAAAGTACTGTTAAAATGTTCAGTATGGTTCTAGCTCTACTGCTTGTGACCCATTGTGATGGCTAGGAGAACCTGTCTTTAACTGTTTACCGAAATATACTGGGTTATTATATATTGACCTTCGACAGCCATCCTGAAGCTTAAGCAGGCATGCAGCTGTGCTGGAGAACACACAGGAGTGACATTTCCATGCAGCTGTAATGAATATCAGATTAATTATCAGCTCATTGTGTCTCACTGCGACGGAACACTGTGTAACCTGAAGGCTTCGAATCCTCAATGTTTTTAAATATTTCTTCTGTAAACTCAGAGATCAAGCAGAAGGCAACACAGCACAGGAATCACAGAGTCAGTTGGGCTGAAGTGGACATTTCAGTCATTAAAATCTTGTTACACATTGGTGCACACAATAATTGCAGAAATGTTCACTGTTTAAAGGAAAGCGCAGGACAGAGAATGAGGACGCCACAGAATATTAACCTGCATGCATCTGTCTCCAGGACTCAACACCAAGCTACCACTCACATGTCTCACCTACACTACAGACTCTAGCACTCACATGTCTCACCTACACTACAGTCTCTATCACTCACCTCTCTCACCTACACCACAGTCTCCCGCACTCACCTGTCTCACCTACACCACAGTCTCCCGCACTCACCTGTCTCAACTACACTAACGTATCCAGCACTCACCTGTCTCACCTACACTACAGACTCTAACACTCACATGTCTCACCTACACTACAGTCTCCCACACTCACCTGTCTCACCTACACTAACATGTCCAGCACTCACCTGTCTCCCCTACACTACAGTTTCCAGGACTCACCTGTCTCACCTACACTATAGTGTCCAGCATCTCACCTATACCACAATCTCCTGGATTCCTGCATCATCTAACATTAGGTTTGCAAAACAGATTTTTCTGGACGTTTAAACACACTATGTGTTTTGCTGAAATCTGAAATCCAAATGTTTATTCAGCAGCAGTATCTCAGACAGTGGAGACAGGAGAGGAGCATCTCTGTAGCTTCAGTTTTAAATGCTTCAAGGAAAATTGCATGATAACGAATTGGAACCTCTAAAATGGGGTTTAGTGGATCGTTGTTAGCTAGAGGAGTGTCAGAGAGCTAGCTAGACAGACCCTTTTGATGATTTTGAGTATGAAAACTCTGAATGACAGCCTTTTTTTTTTTTTTTTTTTTTCAATAAATGCAGCATTTCTGACTGGAACTGGAAACAAGTGAAATAATATGACCTGGCTAATAACCTAGCAAACTCCTGAAACCCCAGCAAAAGTTTGCCATCAGCTTTCTGTTGATAGTGGAGGTGGTATTGACTACAGCATGCCTTGCTTGGTTGGTTCATGTGATCCCCAAATAGGAAATGGAACATTCTTAGATTAGCTGTGCAACTGTACAAAGCTACTTTAAAGTAATTACTTAAGTCATGTTCACCAGATGAATTGTTTAAGTTTACTTGTCTCATTTTCTTAAGTACTTCTACATTTATTCAGTGTTAAATGTTACCACAGTAGCAGAACTTTGACTCTTTCCACAGCTGGCTGTATGTTGTTTTTTTATGCTAGTTACCAGCTTTAGCCTCATCAGCTAGGTCTAATAGAGGACATGGCACCATTTAGCAGGGTTTTCACTTTCCCAGAGTTTTACCTTAAGCATGAATCAATCTTCAGTAGAAAAAATATTGTATTATATGTTATACATATGCATCATCAAGATGAAGCTCTTAAGTCCTGACAACTAGTTATCTAACAAGCATCTTGCAGCTTGCGAGAGTGTTGAGCCTCATTCATGATTAGATACATGAATGTATTTTTCTGATGCTGATGTCCTAATAAAGGTAAAACTACAAAAGCATAAATGACAATTAAAAGGTGAATGGAATCAGAGCAGAGTGGAAAGTCAGCTAATCTGCACATCAGCCATGACGCAAGTCTGTAACTGAGCACTAACACTGAGCAGGCCTTTTAGCTGATTTAGCAAATTCTGATCGAGCTTGATACCAGCATCCAACATCTAACACACACACACACACACACACACACACACACACATACAATACATCACACACTACAGAATAATTACTCTAACATGTGCTAACACACTGCCATCACACACAGCATGTTTCCTTCAACACTTCAACACTCAGTCCTATATTTACCTGTCTCACTGTTCCATCTATCCCTCAATATTTACCTGTCTCACTGTTCCATCTATCCCTCAGTATTTACCTGTCTCACTGTTCCATCTATCCCTCATTATTTACCTGTCTCACTGTTCCATCTATCCCTCAATATTTACCTGTCTCACTGTTCCATCTCACCCTCAGTCTCACTGTTCCATCTATCTTTCAGTCATTTAACTGTCTCACTGCTCCGTCTATACCTCAGTCCTTTAACTGTCTCACTGCTTTGTGTATCCCTCAGTCCTTCACCTGTCTCACTGTTCCATCTATCCCTCAGTCCTTCACCTGTCTCACTGTTCCATCTATCCCTCAGTATTTACCTGTCTCACTGTTCCATCTATCCCTCAGTATTTACCGGTCTCACTGTTCCATCTATCCCTCAGTCCTTTACCTGTCTCACTGTTCCATCTATCTTTCAGTCATTTAACTGTCTCACTGCTCCGTCTATCCCTCAGTCCTTTAACTGTCTCACTGCTCCGTGTATCCCTCAGTCCTTCACCTGTCTCACTGTTCCATCTATCCCTCAGTCCTTCACCTATCTCACTGTTCCATCTATCCCTCAGTCCTTTACCTGTCTCACTGTTCCATCTATCCTTCAGTCCTTTAACTGTCTCACTGCTCCGTCTATCCCTCAGTCCTTTAACTGTCTCACTGCTCCATCTATCCCTCAGTCCTTTAACTGTCTCACTGCTCCATGTATCCCTCAGTCGTTTACCTCCCTCACTGTTCCATCTATTGTTACATTTACCCCACAACCTTTTCCTTGTCTCACTGTTCAATCTATCCCACCACCTTTGCCTAACTCACACTTCATCCTGTCCATCCTTCAATCCTATACCTGTCACACTCTTCCGTCAATCCTAAATTCTTTACCTGTCTCACATTTCCATCTATCTATAATCCTTTGCTTGATATATCTTCACTCCACCACTGGTCCTGTATTTATCCATCATGTACACCTTCATTACCGTCATTTATCTTCCAGCCAATTTATTCCTCCTCTTCCTCTGTCCTCTTGCTCGTCTCATCTTCTCATCTCTTTATTTATCCCTCATTCCACGCGTCACTCACCTGTTCAATTTTGGCCAGCCATTCTTTGTTGCGAGCCAGTTCGGCCATGAAGGCCTGGTGTTTCATCCATTTTCTGTGCAGCTTCTGAGCCTCATCCCGCCCGCCCTCACGAGGCATGAGCATCCTAACACACACACACATACACACACACAGACAAACACACACAGAGCAGTCAGCGGGGCCAGGTATGACATCCACACCTCGTCATATATGACTAGCTACATTCTAGCAAGGTATTCTCTCTCTCTCTCTCTCTCTCTCTCTCTCTCTCACACACACACACACACACACACACACACACCTATAGCGCAGCAATCAAGGACTAGGCCTGAAAGAACCAGAAGCTTCTGTTCTCTGCCTAATTCCAATACACCATGAAAAATCCACTCACCTACACACACACACAAACAAACACTCAGCAGCACCTTGGCAGTATCAGCAGCAGCAATAGCAGCAATGATGATGGGGAGCTCAGAGACTGGAGCTCCTCTGGGTCCTCATGCCATCCAGGTTCAACTCCACAGCAGAGTGCTGCAGTATCCACACGTCAGGATGTCTCTCCAAAAATACACGTACACGCCGGAACGTTCCTAAAGGAAACACACGGTACTGCTTTAACCTGCTGCGTCCGAAGGAAGAATATCTCTGATACATTCACATGGTGGAGAGGCTCCAACAGAAGAGATGGTGGGAAAAATGGCACAGTGTGTGTGTATATATATGTGTGTATATGAAGATGCTCCAGGTCCTGCGCTGCGTCTGCTCACTACGCTGTCCCAATGTCGAGCTGAGACAGAAGGGGCAGGGTGGGAGGAGCCATCAGTGCGTGCATGTGTGTGTGTGCATGTGTGTGTGTTTGTGTGTGTGTGTGTGGGATGGGGTGGGGTGAGGTAGGAGGCGGTTGAGAGAGGGCGAGAGAGAGAGAGAGAGAGAGATGGTTTAGCTGAGAATCTAAAAATATAAGCCTTCAATGAAACACACGTACACAATGACGGATAAGAATGTTGTGTTGAAAAAAATCACAGTGTTTAAACCCAATGTTGGTAATCAAAAACACACACACACACACACACACAGTGGCAGGTTGGTCCGGTGTGACGCTTGTGCACCATGCTGCAGTGGCTTCTGTTCCACACACAGCCACACAACGTTAACAGCACTGTGTACTGCAGTGTGTGTGTGTGTGTGTGGGAGAGAGAGAGAGAGAGAGAGAGAGAGAGAGAGAGATTGGTGGGAAAGGAGTGGCAACGATCGAGCAATGGGGGGTGGAGGGGAACTAAGGATAGAGAAAATGTAAGAGTGTAAGAGACAGAGAGACAGAAAGACACAGAGAGGGCAACAGGAAGTAGTGGAAAGACAAAAGGGTGGGTCAAATGCAGGTATTGTATCCTGGTAGGAGGGTGAGACAGAGAAAGAGAGAGCAAGAGAGAGAGAGAGAGAGAGAGAGAGAGAGAGATTAAACATCACCATAAACATATAAAAAGTACACAGCTTGTTTTAGAATGAGCACAAAAATTATATTCATTAACAAATTACAGAAGTAAAAGAGAAAAAAAAATATCTGGGCACATGCCGTTTATTAGAATATAAACCAAACTTCACGTAGATTTCAGTAACTTCGCTTCAGTCGTGACGGAGATCCAATTAATAATTTGTAAAAACATTTGGGAGCCGAAATAGTCGACTCTTATTAGTAAGCCGACGAGTCTAACCTGAAGATTGAGTTACTTTTGTTTTTAGTTCTGCTACATCAATGTGTCTAGATTTAGAGGAGACAGTGAAATAATCAGCGAGCCTGACTGAAGACACTGAACAACTCCACAAACTCTGGACTGGACTATTCCTCTAATCAGCAGCAGTATAAACGGACTAAGTATATTATATGTATTCCAATATCATGTCCTCTAAATATGGCACATATGACACATTTACATGTAGTAAATTTACAGTTTCTTTAGAAATTCATCTAGCGGAAGTTCAGAAAGATCTATTTTTATATGAATTTTCTGCCACCTAGTGGTAGAAAGGCAGTAGTGACATATATATTACTACTAACTAAGAATTTCGTCTATATTCAGTAGAAGCTGAAGGAGTATAATTATTATTTTTGTTTTATTAGTTAGTTTTTTAGTCGGAAGTACTCTTTCTGGGTTTAATGAATAAACACTATACCTTCTTCTTTCATTTTCTAAAACCAATGGAATTCTGTGGTATAAGAGAGAGATGGAGATAAATAAGGCTGTACCTGTATAAAAGAAATGGACATTGTACAAACCCTGAAATGTATCACTACACTAGCGACACAAATTTAGAGTGCCTCCATTCTGGCTTTTAAAATCTTAAAATTTAAAAAATAAAATGCCTATTGTTACACAAGCCATATTTCTAGCTAATATCTACCTAACTAAAGCTGCAAACCAGTTCTTAACTAGTCACTGACATGGTTTTTCTTTTCAGCAAATGTTTAGGAAATCAATCTAATAATGCTAATTAATGTCTTATTATTTATTAAGCATTTTCTATTACAAAATGTTCAGATAAAGCATGTTAATTATGCAACCAACAGATTTTGGATTTGCTAGCAACCTTACTGATGTACATGGAGAACTATATTTTAAAGTTTTAATAAGCTGACTGTATATTGGAAATGTTAATGGAATTGTTGAGCTAATCAAGCTAATGAAATAAAATTATTTCTAACTGCTAGTTTTTAAACGTGTTAAAAGAAGTTCTCTTAGCTTTTTATTGCATACACCACATACCCAGATTTTAAGAAGAAAACTACTTCCTTTAAATGACATCATTATTATTACTTTTCAGTGGTGAACAAACTTTTTTCTCTTAGAGACAATTCAGAGTCCGAATCAGTGTGTGGATGTTCTCTCTCACTCAGGATGCACCTGATGGCTCCTGATCTCTAATTTCAGCTCCATGTAAATGATGCAGTTTCTCTATTTCACTTCTATCTGAAAGGAAGAATGACAATCATCTAACTTCTTTAAAAAAAAAAGTCCATCTTAAATATATTTGAGTTAAACTCAGTTAAGCAGTAAGATTCCACAGATGATATAAATCCAGACGTTGATAACTTTGACTGTAAATAACTCAGTGTAAAAATGTAAAGATGTGAACTCTAAAGCACATGGCCTGCAGTGTGTAATTTTAGCACTATGGAAATGTCACCTTGTGCAAATGAATCATCTAATTTTTTCCTCAGTCACATAAAAACCAAACAGTTTTCCAGTTTCATATACATTTGTTAGATTAATCAGATGAGGTTGGAATCTGCGGCCATTAGGACGTCAGTGAGGCTCAACCCTGGGGGTGGCACATGGCGGATACAGTGCCCCCTGGAACACCCTGAAATGTTTAGCTGTATAGCTCATACACACTTGCACATATACTTATAAAATTTGGTAGACATTTAGAGCTCATTAAACTGAA
>JAOTRN010000030.1:12017481-12029877 GCA_028566695.1 Bagroides melapterus
ATATATCATTATAAAATGGTAAATATTATTGTATATGTTTCCTGAATTCTTTTATCCTTTATGGTTATTATCAAGGATAATGCACGCATGTGTCTGTGTGTGTGTGTGTGTGTGTGTGTGTGTGTGTATACCTGTGTCCATATGCAGGGGACAGTATAAACACATCATGTCCTGAGGGTGTGTCCAATCCAGGTGAGACACCCAGAGTGCTGGGGGGTGTTGTAGACTCACTACACGGACTGGTGGAGAGGGGCTGCATAACCAATACACACACACACACACAAAGAATTATAAAGCATGATTTAATGAAGCATTATGCAATCCACCCAGATTCTGACCCCTATTGGCTTCCATCCTTTACCCACAATCTGACCCTTTTCAGCTTCCACATTCCTTATTTGTTCAGTGTTACTTTCTGTTCATAATCTTGATCTTAATGTTTTTCATATATAACATTAAAATAACATTATGTGATCATGATTGCACTAAGTCTTAGGAATTACAAAAAGTTTCATAGTCTAGTAAAGTTAGAAATCTAAAACCTGTCAGTCAGATCTAACTGACTAAAGCAAAAAAGAAAAACAAACCACGTTTCTATGAATAAATACAAATGTGTGTGTGTGTGAGAGAGAGAGAGAGAGAGAGAGAGAGAGAGACTGCGTGTGTTTGTGTGTGCATGTCCTCCTGTGAGGAATCAATGTATAACACATTATCACCAACGCTAGCATAAGCTCCAACAAGGATCATCAAAAGCAGCACACTGGGGAGGCAGACAGACACAGACATACACACATACACACATGCACACACGCACACACACATACACTAACTGCAACGGCAAACAAGGTTTTTTCTAATTCTGGAACCAACAAAAGGTGAAATCAGAGGACCATGCCTGCAACCATGTCAGTCACACTCCTTGTTACCATGAAGAGCATAGCAACAAGTGCTTCCATAGCAACAAAGAAAGGTTCGGTGTATTATACAAAATCATAAATGTGTCTGTCACACCTCATGTCTTTCAGTCACAGAGAAGCAGGAGTGGGCTCTAATTTCTAACAGCCTTTTCTGTCAGTTTCAGATTAGGGACGTGGCTTCTCAGTCTGTCAGCCCAAGTTTAGGAGGTATGACTTCCCTCTCCTCAGAGCAAGCATATTATTTACTGATTTTCTATCAGAGCTAATACCTCTAAATGGCATCACACTCAATTATCTGCTGTATTTTACTTTACACACCTTTATTGTAATTCATTAAACCAACGGAAGTCTAAAAGAAAAAAAATGGGTTGAGATTTTGTGCGTCGTGACTCTCGTGGTGCCAATACACATGTTCATGCTTCTGTCTGTTGGAAATGTGTAACCATGGCAACTACAGAACGCAAGGCGGCATGGCAACAAGCCAATACACACACACACACACACACACACACAGTCTAATATATGTATCATAAACTCTCTACTTTAAATAAATAAATAAAATCTACAAATAAAACAACTACAACCAAACATGATGTACTGTAATATGATATGATGCATTACATTTAGAATGAATTGAAATAAAATCTATACACACACATACACACACACACACCTGCAGTGCAAGGGGTTTCCAGCGGGTGTTCTTGAGCAGACCTGGTGCAGAGCTCAGTGAATTTTGGGGTCTTTTCTTCAGTGTGAGAACGACACCACTTGGATCCTCACGCAGAGAATTCACCAAGTTCTTCAACTGCCATCCCACCTTAGAGAGAGAGAGAGAGAGAGAGAGAGAGAGAGAGAGAGAGAGAGGAAGGGGGGAATTTAAAGACAAAGACAGCAGGAAAGAATAGACAGACAGACAAAGATAGATAGATAGATAGATAGATAGATAGATAGATAGATAGATAGATAGAATGAGACATAAAGTGAGATGCAGTTTGAGAGGTTTTGCCCTGAAGCTAAACGTTTTTATATATTTATTTAGTGTGATTCATTTTTTTCCCTGTTGAAGCCTCTCAGCAGTTATCAGCATGAAGTGCCTGTGGGTCATGTGGAAACATGTGGGTCATGGGGATACTCTTCACCATAATTTTATTTCTACATTATTTTATTTATTCCTACTCTTAGTTTTCATGGCATGAAGCAGAACACCACACACACGCACACACACACACACACACACACACACAGAGAGAGCTCATTTTCTATTCAGCTCGCTCTGTGCCGTTGCGTAACACTGCAGTGTAGCTGGCGTATTGATTAAACCGAAGCTGAAAGGAGGAGGTGAGAGACACGGGGCACTGTGTGTAAATGTACACACACACACACACACACACACACAGACTTCAGGCTGAAACAGGCAGCCAGCTAGATGAGATTGGACACGTTTTCCATCTGAGCACACAAGCTAAAAATAGCAGCAATTGCTTTATTGAAATGCGTTTGAAGCAGCGCTTTGAGACACGCTCACATGTGACACGGCCATTTTGTCTTCATATACATGGCTGTTAGCATTGAAGCAGGTTTATTTCTCTTTTCTCCTCTCTTCTCTCTGACGTATTATCTGGGACACCCCCTCCGGCCCACACACATGCAGATGGAAGGAAATATTCATATATGATTTTTAAGCATCTCCAAAGTAGTTTTATAATTTCACTCACAGACATTTAACATCATGACTTATTGATTTTTTTTTTCTTCTTCAGTAATCCAGATGAGTTATCTAATGTTTTCTGGCTAGGTATTAGCAAAGAAGGGCTAAATATGATTTAAAATCCTCACAGAAACACTGACATGTCATTTCATCAAAGGTAACTGGCTAATGCTAGCAGCAAAGATTGCA
The DNA here is from genome assembly GCA_028566695.1 of Bagroides melapterus. Lineage (NCBI taxonomy): Eukaryota > Metazoa > Chordata > Actinopteri > Siluriformes > Bagridae > Bagroides > Bagroides melapterus. Next base: position 12,020,299 of record JAOTRN010000030.1, read on the forward strand.
ACAAATGTATTAATTTTTTTAAAAATCCTTTCAGATGAATGTGTGTTAGCTTGTAGCAACCGTTAATAGATTGTGAACATTTTAAGACTCCAACGTAACTCTACTTTCTAATTTTAAGAAATCTTTAAGCAAAATATTAACTAATGTCAGGTTATTTAGATATAACTTAAAAATCTTCTCTCAGAAATTCCTTCATAGCTAAGGCTACTGTTGATTAGTTATCTCGTTAGCCAGCTTTGTACAGCAAATCATAATAAATGCTATCATGTAGTAGCTAGCAGCTATAAAAATTAGTATCCATCATCAATTTGAGTTTAACTAAATCTAGATTAGTCATGTACTGTTAGCAGTGGAGATCAAGTAATTACTTAAAATCCTGTCAGAAATGCTGTCAGGTTAGCTTAAATGCTTACTACCTCGCTACAGATTTAAAGACAATTTTTAAACACAGCTCTACCAGAGTCATTTTAAAATCCTCTCAGACATCCACTCCTGCAAGTCCATCTAAAATAATTGGCTATGGTGAGGGGAAAGGTTTTGTAAATATTGATAAGAAAACCTGTTAGAAATCCTGTGTTTACTCTCTCAGTGAAAAACTTACCTCATGATTGGACACAAAGACACGCCCACATTTCCATATATGGGATTAAAGCCACATTGTGCAAATAGAGCCTGATGCCTCTAAGTATTTAGATGTAAATGTGACTAACATGAAGAATGACGAATCAGAAGAGTAGCTCTGTGTGAAAAGCCAGTCATTTTTTACTCCTAAGCTTCTGTCAGGTTAGTCTTCACACAACGGCTAGCAGTCTGTGAGGGTGAAGGGCAATGGGTTGTTCTTCTGCATTTACTTTTTGAGCTGCTGCTCACGTACAAAGTCAGGAGGAGAGAACTTGTGTGTACAGACAGACAATGTTACAGCCTAACTCTGAACTGATCAGTGTTGCAGAGCTGTATGTCATTTTTTTTCCCACCTCAAGACAAAGATCAGCCTCTCATGGACTCACAATCTCTCAGCAATCGAGTGTAACCTTAGACAGTTGCGCCAGCCTGGAGCCTGAGCTGAGGATGAATTACTGAGGTGGCAGTTCTTTTAAAGGAACAGGCCAAAATAAAATGCATGCAAATTACAATCAACAAAAAACAAATGACAACCCCAAAACACACACACACACACACAGACACAGCATTACTCACCACAGTTTGGTAGTTGACCTGAATGACCTCATCACCTGCATGAATCTTCTTACAGAGATCAGCAGGAGACTACGAACAGCAGGACACAGAGATAGAATCATTTAAGAATTTTACATGCCACCTATACAGTGAAAACCATTAAAATTATACAGTGACCTATTAAGATCTACACTACGATTTAAGACAATTTAGCTTGTTTTAGTGTACAATGAGTGAAGCTTATCCCTAAAAACTGAGAAGCATCGTTCAGACAGCTTTGTAACAAATGTATGTCTGTTATACTATCCAATTAGCAAGTTAAAGCTAACCTATCAAACCAGACCTAAACCAGCAACCAGTAACACTAACAAGCTAGCTTTGTAGCCTTAATATGAGCCGAATGACCATGAAAGATGTATTCTGCATCCCAGGTATCAGCTTATCGATCAGTACTGACATGACTCAGCAGACAACTGATACGGCAATGTGCTCGCTAGCGATTGCTTTCTTTTTTTCCTCTTTGGTCTATTTGCCAGTAGCTCTCACAGTAGCACAGGTTTATAATAATGACTTGTACTCATACATTAGCAAAATTAATTTGCAGTAAATATAGAAAATAATCACTAACAGTGTGTTTTATTAGTTAGTTTCTGATGCCAGCTAGCTAATAGAATGTTTCCGGGTGGGACAAAAACCTTTACTGGTCTAGCTAACAACTTGATGATTTGTCCATGTTATAAGTTGATATCAACGTGTTGCTATAGCTTGAAACTCACGTTCTCTGTTGTGCCAGTGATCACATGTAGACCGTCATATGTGGATTTAATATACATGCCCTGAGAGAAAGAAAGTCAGTGATGGAGAAAGCTAGTAACTTTGCTGCAGTTGATGTAGTTGTTGTTATTGTTGTTAAGCGTTATTGCTGTTTACTCACCAGACCCTCATTGGGCAAAACGTTGGTGAGATGGACCACCTCCAGGTGAGCGGACTGCGACACCAACGAATCAGACGACAGAGAGATGATGTGTTCGCAGATTCCTGACAGAGTCTTACACTGGCACAGAGACAATGAGAGCCAGATTATTTATATAAACTGTTAATGTATTAAGACATAGCTAATCTAATAGAAATAGCTTTGTCTTAATGTATTAAGACAAAGCTATTTCTATTATATTAGCTTGGAGAGATTGACGTTTAGTTATAAGATTAACATACTCACAAACTGTTCTTCTGATCAGTGCTAATTATGTAATAACCAAACATGATTTTCTGAACTAAACAGAGTGCTTGACTTTGATCTGATGCTGTACATGATGTATAGGATATGCTAGGTTGGTGCGATCTGATGATTAATGACCTGCTAATGCTTACATGTTAATTATGGTGATGATGGTGTTTTAATAAACAGAGAAATAAGAGAAAGCGCTAGCTACTGCTTTCATTTAGTGCTGCATGTGTGTCCGCACGTTTGGCTAGAACTACATAGTGTCCTCATTTCTTGTTTCCAGCCTTTTTCTTTTTTTCTTTTATTCTCTGTTCCTACTTCAGAAAAAAAAAACCTCTGACCTGCTTTCTGCTGCTCTCTTATTTATGAAAGCTGCAGAGCAAACTAACACACTCTAACTGATCTCTAAATATCTCTCACTCTCTGTTCTGAAAAGGCATTAATAGCTTTGCAAGAGCTCAAGGATAAAACCATGAGGATCTGCATAATTTACCATCATTCACACACACACACACACACGTCTGAATACTGAAAAAAGGGAGAAGAAAATGACTCCATTTCATCAACACGCTCAAATGGAACTCTTGATTAAAGTAGCAAGGGCACTGTTGCTAAGCAACCAGAACTTATGAACGTAAAACATTGAAACTAGACGATGACTGGGGCTAATAATTGAGCTAGCTAACACAATGTGGTTTATATAGACAACTAAAGCCTTGTGAAAAAATAACCAGGAAAGTGCAACATTTCCCACAGATGTGCTCGAAAATGACCAGAGAAATGACTCTGTATTGCTGAAACCATGCTCTAATTACATGTAGCATAAGCTGCTAAATATATGCATGTGAGCTCTGCCATTTTGGAAAAGCTTAGTAATCTTCACAGACAGTGAAGTGACAGGGATTAGCAAAAAAAAACCCAACAAAACAAACAAACAAAAAAAAAAACGTTGAATCATAACAAAGCTATAACAAAATGCACGTTAGCCACAGCTGACTCACAAGAAACATGTTTGTGAAACACTCACCACATGGAGTATTTTATTTTCTGTTTCATACACGGTACAGTCCTGAAACAAAATCATAAACATTAAACAATTTAGATTTCTAACTTCTCCTAAATATTTAGTAATTTGTTTACTTTGTACCCAAATTTACAGATTTATTTAGTGTTCATTTACATGCATCCAGGCAAACACATACAATTAAACACATGAGCATGCGGACACAAAAGCAGACACACACACACACACACACCTGTTGCACTATGGTGGTTAACTCGAGACAGAGTTGGACAATGTTGTTCTTCAGCACTGAATATTCAGTGACACTGACAAACGGTGACCTGCAACGAAGCGCGCGCACACACACACACACACACACACACACACACACACACAGAAGTGTAGGGTTTTATTAAGCAGATGGTACACAGTAACAACACATAACTAGGTACAGAAGATATACTGGCAAATAAATTTCACAACCTACAGAGTTAGCCTTGAGGCTAACACTTATCATGAAGGACTGTGTTTGTTCCATTAGCTTCCAGGTACAGAGTTCACAACACAGTTCCTCAGGTAGCAAGATAACTCTACATTATCATAGATTAGCAAATGACATAGCGACAGTCCCTCAGTGTCTTTTCTCCCAACGTTCAGTTGCTACCTTTGTTTGATAACCTCGTTCGTAGTTGAGCATGAAAACAGCTAGGATGCTAGCAGTAAACACATACATATATTCCTTATGTCCACTTAGCTTGGATTTAATTGAATTTTTAATTGAGTTTTAATTAACTCAGTTCAAGCTTGGGTCATTCTGAGTGAACTGCAATAAAACTACAGGCATGGAGAAAAAGATTAGCTAATTAGGAAGTATTAGCAATGGGGTGAATGAGTTCAGGGTCACGTTCAGGTTGAAGTTCTGAGTCATGTTCAGGGTAGTGTTGATGGTGGTGTTCAGGGTGGATTCAGGGTGGTATTCAGGGTCACGCTCCAAGTTATGTTTAGGGTGGTGTTCAGGGTGGAGTTCAGGGTGGTGTCAGGTCGTCTCACCTGTCCAGCCAGGCTAACAGGTTCTTGGCAGCTCCGATCAGGTCCACTACACTGGTGAGGAAGTCATTGGGCAGTCGTCGACACACCCGGCCATCATAGTGACCACCACGCCGCCGGCCTGTGATGAAGTTCTGCAGGTTTTTAGCTGAAGCATTGAGTTTGTGGGAGAGGGAGCGCAGGTTCTCTGTCTCCAGACCATAGTTCTGTAATCAAAGTTTTGTGTAGTTACAAACATTCATTACAAACATATTTTTGTGACTGTTACCCCTAACCTCAACCCATACCCCTTGTAACAACCATTACCCCCCCCCAACGTATATACCTACCCCTAACCATGACCCTTATCTTAAAACATACCCCATACCTAAACCATAATTCTAACCCTGCCCCAACTCCTAACAATAAACTCAACCCTAACCTTTACCCCAGTCCCAACCCTACCCCTAACCCTACCCCTACTTATAACCCTACCCATAATCCTAAACCCCTTCACCTAGCCTAAACCTACCCCTAGCCCACCAACTGCTCCTAACACTAATAACCACTAACTCTACCCCTTACCCTAACCTTAAGCCCAACCCTTACTCCCAACCCTGCCACCAACCCTACTCATAACCTTAACACCAACCCTAACAGTACTCATACCTCTAACCCTTAATCTTAACCCTACACCTAACCTCTAAACCTTAATCTTACTCTTACCCCTTCCCCTAACCTGCAACGTGTTTTAAATATATATTTCTTCTTGCTTTATTTTGTAAAAGAGCTCACAATTAATGTATTATTTATGAATTTGTGTTTTTAACTATCAGTTCTTACAGTTTTACATTAAATCACTGTAATGATTTTTGAGCTCCTCTGCTCTGTACTCTATACACTAGTGCACATGTTTAATAAATAGGATGTCAGTTACGATGCTGTGTGTTGGAAGGGATTTGAAAATAGACACCAAAGCATTCATATTCATAACAAAGCCATGACTTACAATTTTACAACGTTCCAGGCTTGTTAATATGCAAATGCATTTGAATATGAAATCTTTAAGTAATTAAAATTTTCTAAAAGAACTTGACAGCCCTGGGGTTTCTGTTCTGCTGATGTGTGTGTGTTATGTTGGCAGGTTAAGAACCACGCTGTTCACAATGTTGTAGTTGTCATGGCAACACCAGGCTGTGTCTCTCATAATTAGCATAGTCTTCTATCTTCATTCAGTCTCATTCTCTCTATCCAGAATCTACACTGTGTGGTAGGTGTTTTTTTTTTAGAACCAGTAAGATTTTTTAAAACACACACACACACTTTCCTCACTGTTTGGCTTGTGTTCTTCCCGCTGGGTGCTAATCATACAGTGGGAAGTAGAGTGATTAATCTCAGCTGTGTCATTAATGCAGAGTAAACACGTCATTAGCACTCTAAAACACACACACACACACACACACACACACTAAAACAAACCTATATACAGACTTGTTCACACCTAAATAAATGTGTGTGTGTTCGTGTTCTCAGCCTCACCAGGGCACAGAGCAAGTCTACTGCTTCAAGGATGAGCTCTTGATGGCCGATGCGTGTGACTCCAAGCTCTTCAAGCTCCTGATGGGTGATGTGCAGCAGCTGCTCACCAGAAATTCTCTCTCTCTCAAACACTCGTACATACTGAAGCAAACAGTCATCCAGTCCTGAGAGAGACAGAGAGAGAGAGAGAGTGACAGAGCGAGAGAAACAAAGAGACAGAGAGAGAGAGAGACAGAGAGACAGAGACAGTTAGATGCTTCTTCACAAGTCAGTCCCTATTACGCATTAGGCATAAATATGATTATAGCAAGTGAGTTACAATGAAATAAAAAAAGATGGTAAGTAAAAGAAGCTCCTCTGACAAACCATGTGGATATCATCAGAGAGAGTTTACAATCAGAGTGCTCTGTAGCAGGATCTGTGCCTACTTCACTGCTACTGTCCAAGCCGCTGATCACAGAGGAACATACAGAACCGTGAAAATCAAGACGATAGAAGAGGATCACAGAAACAAATCTACAGACCTAAAGACCTACAACAATTACAACTTTCCTCTAACACACACCAGCTAGTGGGGTGAAGAAGGAGATGGTGAAGTCTGACACATGGTTCTCTGGAGATGCTTCTGAGAGACAACTGAAAGAACCAACCACACCATAGTGCAACATTCTCTGAGAAACACAGGTTATCAGCCTTCTTCCTCATACATGAGCTCAGGGTTAGCTAACATCAACAGGAAAGATCTCCAGGTGGTGTGCCACTTTTGGAACTTTTAACAATATTTGAGGATTGTAAAATAATTTGTTGTACTATGGAACTATAGACGGGTTCTCAGTATCACAGAAGAATAAACAGAACTCTTGTACTATAATAATCTAAAGGTCTACTGATCTATTAGAAGAAGGACTATAGAACTCTAGCGCTATGAGAAAGACCTGAAGAACTCTAGAGCTACTGTATAAAAAGAATCTAGAAAACTAAATATGTAAGAAGAACCTTAAGAACTCCAGTGCTATAAGAAGAACCCAAAGAACCTGGGAGCTATGAGAGGAACATGAAGAATTATAGTTATTAGACGAACCTGAAGAAGTACAGAACTCTAGAACTATAAAAGAACTTACAGGAGTTCTAAGGAACTTAAGAACAATTGACTGAATCACAGAACACATGCAGTACATAATAAGTACAGGATCATAAAAAAAAGCATGCAACACACAGTGACACTAAGCAGCTATAAATAGATAAACTAGTCAGGGGTAAGGAGAAATACATGAGCTCAATTAGCTACCATAACAACATGCTTACATGAACAGGAAACAATGACCATATAAGGAAAGTGATGAGTAAAACAAGATATGAAATAAAATGGGTCAGTAAAGACAGAATCCGAGGAGACATGACAATGTGCATGGTGTCAAGCATTTGTGAAAATGGAGGATGAAATCATGCAGAGAAAGGAGTGAAATTAATCTTCTTCTTCTTTTTAAAAAAATGGAAGAAAAATTAAAAAGATAAGGAATTTTTTTGCATGAGCTTTTCAGTTTTCCAGACCGACATACAGCAGAATACCATCAATATGAAAGCAGCTCAAAGTGAAGAGTGAATCTGTCCATCCCTGTGGTGTGTGTGTGTGTCAGTGCTTTAGTTTGATAGGCCCTTATGATCACGAGTCAGCCATCGTAGCTCCCTGGCAACAATTTCTTGGAGGTAAGCCTCATGCTAAAGGAAAAAAGTCATCCATTTCCTTTTACACACACATACACAGCTCTTGTTAGGTACAAAGAGTTTATACTATGGGTTAAACTTATGCTAAGGACTAAGGTTTAAGAATTTACACTAACACAAAAGATTAGGGATTTAGGACCATGTTAAGCTCTTGTGTCTACACTGTGGATAAGTGTTTATATAATGCAGTAATGACTGGTGTTGTGTAGTGGAGCACAATCCTACAGTTCACACTAACAAGTAGAGACAAGCACTAATTACTCCATAATAAAGATACACTGAGTATTAAGAGATAACACAAAGGTCTACAGAATTAGGACTAAAGAGTTACACTGAGGATTAAATATTATATTAAGGACTAAAGATTATACAAAAGAATAAAGACTTACCCTGAGAAATAAAGACTTACACTGAGGACTAAAGACACGCTAAGAACTAAAGATTTCACTGATGACTAAAGACACTGATTATTTGAGCTGAGTGAGTGTGCAGGAAAACACCAAAACCCCAACACCAAAACCTCAACACCAAAACCCCAACACCAAAACCCCAACACCAAATGTCAACACTCAGTCTGATCTCAGATCAGATCAGGGAAATGTGTAGCAGTGAGAGATGAGTCAGAGAGAGGAAACCCCTCAGAACATTATTATCTCTCTTTCTCTCTCTCTCTCTCTCTCTCTCTCTCGCTCTCTCTCTCTCTCTCACACACACACACACACACAAAACCACAAATTCATATTCAGCTCATGCACATACTTTCTTCTAGCCAGTTACATCTAGAAGGGAAATGTTCTGTAGACAGATTGTACATAAAACAAATTCACTTTCAACTTGGCTCTAAAAGACGGGAAAGTCCTGATCCTGGTCCTGACCACTCAACATTATGCAGAGAGTTAAAAATGACTAAAAATATCCTTGAAGTATGAGGCTAATGTACATTCCAGGCTAATGAACACACCAATGAATTCCAACAAAGAGCTTTACATTTACATCAAATGTAATAAGCATCACAGATATCTGTAAAATATATGCAGCACTCAACATTTACACCCTTACATTTCAGATTGAAATGATTTAATTATATGACATTACATTTCATCACCATGATATAAACAGAAGCATTAAATACTTTTATTCTTTCGAAGACACACCCCTTCTACCCCCCAGGTAAAACCACGTCCACCTCATGGTAGTTCGCCAACAAAAAAAGAACTGAGCGATAGTTTTCCCAGCAATTGGTGGAGCTAATTTCAGGGCCATTAAATGTAAACAGACCTCTAAAAAAAACACACACACAAAAAAAACACAAGATCTGTCTTTTTTGAACATCATGAAAATGATACAGAATATCCAGGTCAAGAAGCACATTCACAAATTCCAAATCGCACCTAGAGTTGCATTTTATTTTTCATACACTGAGCTGTACACTAACTTGTTGATAAAGTTGAACATCACTGGTTCATCTTTGTTTCTTTTACCTTGAAAGATGCATTTAGTGCTGGTTTAAATCTTAAAGCAAACGATGGTCCAGATGTGTAACATTTTAAAGGAACACTACATTACCATGTAAAATATGTTCCCTTTATGGTACTTTAACCGGTGAATGTATAGAGCTGCGTTTCTATCCAACGATTCTTAATCACGTCTCTCTGCACGTGAGCGCGTCCCTCCACCGATGGGATGATGACACAACAAAACCATAAAACGGCACCGCTCACGCTTCACACGTTTCTAACGCTGGGGTTTTTGGGGCCCTGTTTTTAACCCGAATGTTAGATTAATGTCTCTGTAACACGGTGTGAAGTGAAGCGAACGTTATGACATGGTTATGACACTGATGACATGTGCAGAGAGCGAATGGACAGTGGGACAGGAGGGGGAG
>JAOTRN010000030.1:12101066-12119242 GCA_028566695.1 Bagroides melapterus
TTTCTTACCAATCTATCAGCAGAAAACACGAAATCACCCCGACTGGTAGACCTGAGAGAGAGAGAGAGAGAGAGAGAGAGAGAGAGAGAGAATGCAGTGTGCATTTAGATATTGATTTGATGTTATAAACCACTTCATGATTTTAGAACATCAAGTTGGATGTAAAATTATCTTAAATCTCTGTGACGCTACTGTGTAAAATTTGAAGAAATCAAAGATTGTTTAAAAACATAAGTCATTAAACATTGTGTAGCGTGTATACATAATGACCACGTGCCTTAAGGTTTAAATTCACTCAAATTCCAAAATGTTCATTCAACTAAGAATGAAATTCTAGTGTTTATTATTGTCATTTGTTATTGATACAGAATCGTTCAAAAGAGTCAATATATCGCGATAACGATTCCACACTTGATATATATCGCGCCGCCTGCTACCGGTCATCGCTGCCCATGATTCTCCTCACGCGAGCTGTGGTTTCAGGCCTGTGTGGCGGCTCAGTCAGTAATCAGGACATGTTTTGTGTCCAGTCCCACATCTCACACGGTATATTAACGAGCCTCACGAACCTGCACGTTATAGATGTGAAAGTAACGGACTCACTTGTCCCGGATGATGGTCTGTAGTTCTCGGATTTGGTCGTTTAAAGGCAGAAGTTTAAGCTGAGGTCCGATCTGCTTCACTATGTCAGTGCTGGAGATGTTGTCATTAACGTTAGCGGCCGCCGGTTCTCCTAGTCCTCGTGCTGTACCGGCGCTCGTGCTGCTACCGCAGCAGCTTTTCTCCGCGAAACGAACCTGCTTGGCCGCATGCTCGAGCTCGCGCCTCTCGCTGTTCAACACCTGCTTTTGATTTTGATTTTGACACGGCATCCTGTTCTCGAGACAGTTCGTTTCCATAGGAACGAAGCGCTAAAATAAAATAAAATAAATATGTATATATATAGATATATACATACACCTATATACACGAGTCTAAATCAAGCGAAAGTGAACGTCTCGCTGAGAGGAATGAGCTTCCGGAGACGCAGCTCGCGCTTTCCGATTGTTCTAGCTCGCCATTTCTCAAGTACAAATCAGTTAATGACGTCTTCTATCAGGAACCAAAACAGACTTACGGGACGTGACGTCACACCGGAGCTGACCTCTAATAGGATAAGTGGCATAGCAGGCAGCGACTCGGTGAGAAAAGGGGCGGGACATTTTTTTCCTGAGAGATCAGTAATGATGAAGGGTCAGAAACAAAATATTACACTGCGAAGACGACAGAACAAAACAATTTAGTTTACATTTAACACTAGATTCATTTTAATGAAGTTCTTGTTGGACTGATCCAATGAGAAAAGAGTTCTTCAATGATGCGACCAACGAAAGGAAACCTTACTGTTTACATGTCCAATGAGATGAGAGCTCTTCCTTGCTATGACCAATGAGAACAGAGCTGTTGGATAACGTGAGCAAAGAGAGAAGAGCTGTTTATTAGTGTGACCACTTGTGAAACCCCTTCTGAGAAAGCATGGGGGTACAAACTTTTCAGGTTGACTTTAAGACTTTAAGACTGAAGGAGAAAAATGTATCAGAGTAACTAAACTAGCTGAACAGGTCTGATGGCGAGTGGAACTGCTGTCATTAGAGAGAGAAATGATATGGCTCAGAAAATTGTGAAATCCATGACGTCTCTCTAACTAATAGACTCACTATGGGTTTAATATCTAGTGTGACAGTTGTTATGAGTTCTAGCACACTGGTTTCTTTATTTCATATAATATTTATTTCAAATTGTTTTCAGTTGTAACTTTTATATTTTATATAAACATAAACAATATTCTGTATGCGTGTTTTATACACTTCACCTTGTTTTATTCATACTTATGTGTAAACTTTTTCTAATTTCACTGTATTTTTATACTGTATTTTTTACTCTGACTAACCTTGTTTTATTAATCGTCTTATCACTTTTATAATAAATATGCTTATCACTTAAAATTACTTATAAATGTATTTCTGTTTACTGTTTGTAAAGCATTTAAAGCTGTATTTAATGGAATTAAGTTTCAATTTTAATGTAAAGTTACTGTATAATTCAAATAATAATGCTAGTATAATATTACTACTGTTATTATTGTTGTTACAATATATATATATATATATTGCTGATGAAAAAGTGTAAATGAAATTATTACTGTTCTTGTTGAATTTCACATCGATTCCTCTTGGGACTCCAATGAGTTGTGCGCATGCTCAGTGCGATGCACCTGCTCAACAGTAGGGCGCGTCCCCGACGGCCAATGCGCGCCTCCGTAAAAAATCTGTGGGCGCGCTCTTTATGGCAAGTCTCAAAAGAAAGGGGGGAGCACTCGCACGTGAACGCGCCATAGTTGTCAGGGACGGACGGGGTGCAGCTGGGAAAAACATAAACGCGCGCGCGCTGACACACACACACACACACACACCCTCCGTCACTCGGTCTCTCTATTGCGCGCGCGCATAAGCATATACGGCGAAAAGATACGACAGCTTACCGACTGGGGAAACAAGGCAGCATCCTTCGTCATGACAGTGACACCGCCCGCGCACCGTTAAAAAAACCGTGAAGCATGCCGCGCCACTCGGGCACCTTTTGTTTGTTTCCCGGAAACCCTGGAGCGCAAGGGGAATAAAAAAATGGAGCGGTAGGGGGGCTAAGACGGGGCGCGATTAACGCGCGCGTCCACCTGCTGCTACACACTCACACGCACACGCACATACACATATACACAGGGGGGAAACGGTCAGGGCTTGCTCGCGCGCACGCGAGAGAGGGAGAGAGAAGAGTGAGAGAGGAGAGAGAGATAGAAACCCCGTGGGGAAGAGATAAACATGCTAACAAGCTAAGCGCAGAGAAGGAGCTGTCCATATAACGTTAAGGACGAATGAAACCCATGCCGGGAAGGTGAGTGTGCCTATGTGTGTGCTTGTGTGTCTATGTATGTGTGTGTGTGTGTGTGTGTGTGTGTGTGTGTGTGTGTGGGTATCTGTGTGTGTGCGCCTGCGATGCGGCGGTGAACCGTTTTCAGCTGGGCCACTGTGGCGCGCGCGTCAAAGAGCTGCAATGGGGGAAGGGGGGGTTGTGTCAGCTGTCATCTTGATGAATCCATAATACACAGGTGTGTGTGTGTGTGTGTAGCTGTGTCTGTGTCTATGTATGTACCGGAGAAACAGACAGCTACGAAATGCTACAGAAAAACAGCTTCACGCGTATTCATGAATACGCATTGGCAAACACGATGCGCATACACGCGTACGCACGCGCGCGCACACACACACACACACACACACACACACACACCCGCTTGTAAAGAGCTGGAGACTGTATAGACGCACCCCTACAGACACGCACAGAATAACGAGCATCACGTGCCGTTCAGTTTCAACCGTTTTAATACCGTTTAAGTGTGAGTGTGTGTGTGTGTGTGTGTGTGTGTGTGTATGTGTGTGTGTGTGCTGCATTACTGGCCGAACCTTTGCGGCATGCTGAAAGAACAGAACGCTTGTGCACACTAACACACTAGCTAGCTGGATCACTGTATCAACACGCGCGATCAGTGCAGAAATCGAAAGGCATGTCGACGTCATCATTGTTTTCCGTTCGGACTAGCGTTTAGCTTGTTAGTTTTCCACCAAGCCACAAAATGTGAGTTTGAAACGAATGTAAACAAGACACGAGGGACACATTGAGCCGACTTCTCTGTTAAACAAGTTCACAACACTATAATTTGTGTTTTTTTATCACACACACACACACACACACACACACACACTCTCTCTCTCTCTCTCTCTGTGAAATGTACATTCCAAATACTAAGAGAGATCATGTGTACGATCTGACTGAACCAGACACTAAACGCGGTTTTGTTCTTCATATGTTATAGCAGTGTGACAAAAGGCCAAAGTCTTTCATCACAAGTCACACCTTTCCTTTCTTCCATTAGCTGTGACAAAAAATTGCACTTTTACTTACAGACAAATTATAATACAGTTCTGTTATAAAAACATTTGCAATTACACATGGAAACTAACACCAAAGCTAGCGTTTTTTTTTTTACCAGCTTATTGATCATTAGTTCATTATTATTGATCATTATTTTCATTAATATGCAGGGACGCTTCCTAACTTGCCAGACAGTTCACTTGAACCTCTGAGAGTGTGCTTTTAAGTGCTGTATTTTATTAAACCGTCGTTTGGGTGTTATTTCTTCTTGTGATTGAACTTGCTGTGATTTAATACACATTAAATAGGTTTAATGTGTTGTAACATTTGGAAAATGAATTAAAATAGCAGACTAGGTAATTGTGGAATATGTTTAGAGCCTGAGTTCAGGTTACTGTCTTGAGTTTCTCTGGATGTTTTCTCCTTTAAAATATTCTGGTAGGTGGATTGGTGAATCTAAATTGCCGCTAGTCTTTGACTAACAACAAACTGCTGTCTCTAGGGTTAGGGTTTAAGGGTTAGGGTTAAAGTTAGGGTTTAAGAGTTAGGGTTTAAGGGTTCCCGCCTCATTCCATGTTCCCTGGATAGACTCAGGATCCACCAACATCCTGATCAGCATTTACTGAAATTGAAAGAGAGATCCTGTGTAGGGCAAATTTTCTTCATTTTGGTTCTGACTCATCAACTTCTCCTTACAACAGAATGGATAATGATTATTATTTAGCAACAATCAACAAAGATGGAGGGTGAGAAATTTAAAAAATACTTTATTGTTTATCGCAAAAGATTTAATGTTCAAACATTGTTTAATAGTGCCCAATCTAGGGGAAAACAGCTCCAAGAAATTCAACACCAGAAGTGTGTTAGAGATCTTCAGCTGATTTTAAAGTCAACAGCCGATTAGCTATTTAATGTTATGCTAGCATGCAGCCAGATGAGGTTGAACATTTCACCGGAAATCCACACATCTGAATTACATTGTTAGCAGCTAGTTTTTAATCTAATGATGGATACGTTTCATGTAAGAAGAGGTTTGTATGTAGCATCTTGAAGTAGTCATAGATATCTTCTCTATTTGTGGAACGTGAGTAAAAAAATATTATTTGAAAATGACTGTACTGTTACTGACTGTAGAGTAGAAGCAACTCAGTGAACTGGGAGAACATTTTAAATTAAAGCTATGTTAGTAGGCCAGTGGGACTTCTGGGGATTCTGGGATAGACCTGAACATAAAGAAACAGTTCAGCAAAAAAAAAAAAGCAAAACATCAAGAGTTTCTACTGTGGACAAAAGACAGAATCAGCCAGAATGTGTCTGGTGTCTGACTTTTGTCTTCTTTTCTTCTTATTGTCAGAAAGTTAGTTCATTTTCTCCAACAGCAGCTCCGACAGTAGTGCAGCTACTCTGTGTTCTAATACATTATACTTCACACATCATATACTTATTGACGTGATGACATTCTCTGTGACGTGACGTGATGAAGTTTTATTTAGTCTTATTGACTTCAAGAAGGAGATAAATAATCAAAGCTGATGAAGGAACGAATGGCTGAAGCTGCTACAGTGTGTGAAGAATGAACTTGTGCAACAACAATAAATGGGTAATAAGCGTAACATCGGTCCTTCATAAATAAAAAGATTAATTGTTAGGAAATGTCTGTGGAGCTACAGGAATAAAACGATGTGCTGTAGGAAAGTGGTGAAGCTCAGACTGGTGACAGTAACTTTTCATCACACCACACTGTCTGATTATTTTATGGTAACAACGCCACACACAGGGTTTTATTCCTAATGTACTGCTGATACACGCGTTTGGATTTTTGCTTGAGGTGCGACGGACGAGTGCAGAAAGATGATTAGATGTGTTACAGGATGGAAGGACAGATGGACTAATTGATATGTGAGCGAACAAACTAACACATGTAAACAGACTGAGAGAGACCTATTGATCTATGATCTGATTACAGTCCAACTCATACTAATCACACACACACACACACACACAGTGTAGTGTTGTGTTACGTTGCATGCTGCTGTCACAGTGCAGCTCATCTTAATTGTGAGAAATGCAGTAGGTGGGCAGATGCAGCGACATTTACACAAAGGTAGAGAACATCTCACTCTCTCCTCACTGACTCTCTCTCACTATCCCATAATCCCACTGTCTGGCTCTCTCGGCTAGGTGTTAAGGCTGGATAAATATTAATTTCTTTTTTAATAACAGCGTTTTGCAGATGTTTTCCTCTTCCACCTGCCTTGGTTTATTCTGATCTCGGATCAGTGCAGTGTAGCGAAACTATGTGATGCGTAGCTCTGTATGTGATAAACAGTTTCGTGTCTGAATAAAATTCCTTAGGAATCATGTTGATTTTCTTTGACATAGAACACGCCTCCTTTAATGGGGCCGAAAAGTAATAGAACCCGCCTCCTTCAAGGGAACATACATGCACATAGGCCCCACCTCTTTTATTAGGACTGCCAGATGGATAGGCCAGGCCCCACCCATTTTATTAGGTCTGACAGACACATAGGCCAGGCCCCACCCTTTTATTAGGTCTGAAAGACACATAGGCCAGGCCACACCCCTTTTATTAGGACTGACAGATACATAGGCCAGGCCCCTCCCCTTTTATTAGGTCTGACAGACACATAGGCCAGGCCACAGCCCTTTTATTAGGACTGACAGACACATAGGCCAGGCCACACCCCATTTATTAGGATCGATAAGGACATAGGCCAGGCTCCTTCACAGAGATATACACAGAACTGATATACCCTCTTCACCAGGACTACCACAAAGTCCATGTCCATATCACTGGGACTGAAAGTTTTTGGTGCTCTGTAACATCTTCAGTATATCAGGCATGTGGCCTCATAGCTATCACTTATTTTGTACTTATTTTTGTACTTATGTTGTTTTCACATTGTTGAATCAAAGTGAGATTGTTTCATTTCGAAGCAGCGCTTATTTGCATCTTATTAAACTGTTTCAGGGTTTAAACAGATCTTTAAAGACAAACTGAAATCAACACAGACACAGTTTCTGTTAGCTCATGTGTCCTTGGTTAGATGATTATGCTCTAATCGCTTGATGTTGCTTCAGCATTATAAAACTTTAAATTCAATAATGAATAAAAACACTAATACGAAATAATATTAAGTACATGAATGATAAATGATGACCAGCATAATTGTAAACCACTGTTTACTCCATGTTATCTTGTGGTCTTGGACGTTGTTATAATACAGGTAATGGTCTTTTCAGTCACAGTGACAGGTTCTTGGTTCTTACCTCAATGGGACCACAAAATATTTTGTTTCACTTTTGAAAGTTCACGACAGCAGGCGATCTCCAGGTTCCCAAACTTAACACACTTAATTTCTACACCATTTTAAACAAACTCTTCCCTTCCACCCGTCTGCTGCATCATAGAGCAGGACACACAGAGGACAGAGTGATGTAATACAGCCCAACTCTCCGCAACACTGTGTGAGAGAAAGAGGGAGGAAGGAAAGCAGATTAATTTGGGTTCACAGAGAAAATGAAAGTAAAGAAAAGTGGGAGTTGTGTGGATTCCTCTGATAAGGCTTTTTGTATTACTGCTTAGATAGGTTTGTTTTGCCTAAGAAGAGGAAATATGTAGTGGCGTTTCTCACTCTCACTCTGTGTGTATGTGTGTGTATGTGTGTGTACACAGATCGGAGAGTAAGAATGACGTTTGAGCAGTGTAGACTTTCTCCAGATTGATGGATGTCCTACAGGAGTCGGGATTCGCAGGGCCAGAGTGCTGTCCCAGTCCTCCTAACACCACAGACAATGGTACAAACACATACAGACACTGTTATTAATATTTTTATTTGCCCTTTTTATACAATACCTGTCTGTAAAGATGCGGTTTATAACATTTATAGACTTATAACAATCATATAATTTCAAAAGCAACTTCATTTCCACACTAATTTTTGCTTCTGTTCCTAAAATCATTGTCCTGTCTGTTTTCCATAAGAAGAGCCACACAAGGGGTTGGAAATTGAGTCTTTTTTATTATTATTGAAAACAATTCTATCAATTTTCCTCCAACACCTGTTCCTATAACATATTTCACATAAAAAAGTTAATGGCTTCTTGCTAGTTTTGTCATTAGCTAGCTTATACTTCATCCGTACACTTCAGAGTTACCTGGAAACAGTTTTCTCCCAATTTGAACCAATTAAATGACAAGCACATTGTGCGCTTGCCACCATTTTCACCATTTTCAACTGCCATACCACAAGAAGTGAGTTAACACCATCCTGTACCATTGCCTCTTCATTATTCCCAGTCACTACACCCACAAGCTTCAAAATCTTGGGGGTTACAATGTGCTTGGCTCTCCACACTTCCATGTGTAAGCACTTCCATGTACTTGTTTCTGGTGGGAAATGAAATGACTGAAAACTAATGAGAATTTGATTTCCAGAGCAAGACTCTGCACACTGTTGCATACTGTTCTTACGATGGTTGTTCATTTGCTATTTCAGTCAAATGGCCTATTCCTGTTAAGGAATGCATTCCTTGGCCATATTTATTGATTAAAAGTACCAAGCTTTGAATTGATAGCTCAAAAGCTGCCATGCAAGTATGCATCTTCCTCCTTCTCTATTTTCCATGATAGGGACTTAAATTTCCACTCTGGAGTGTCTGTAATTAGGACTATTTACTCCTACTCCATCTGAGCCTGACATCATGCTGATATTTCCACTTTATTACCACACGTTAGATTTTGTTATTTCCTTATTTAATAACCCATTCATGTAATATTCTTTGTAATGCTCTCTGATGAATTAGCATCTTGTCTAGCAGAGAGAGACTGAGGGCTGTTATATAAGGATGTCTATGTTAGGAGCTTCAAATTCCATTAAAACTGCATTCAAGCTTTAATTACTTAAACATCTAGTAAATGCATTTAAATATTAATTAGCCTATAACGCTATCCTGCCACTTTAGCAGTGCTGCTACACTGTGTGCTCATATCGCATAATAGCACTAAATGAGAAAACTCTCAATTTCTTAAGCAATCACAAGGAAACAATCTATTAATTAACTTTACGTTTAACTTATGGATGCCGTACCTTTTTTGGTCTGCAAGGGTCACAAAAGCAACCTGATATTTTAATTAATCTGACATAAGCTTTTCTTTTTTTCTTTTTTTTAGACTCACATGATCATCTTTCTGACAAGTCACATATTCTGACGCACTGTGACTCCACCGAGCCTCCTCTTCTGTCCCCACCCACTCTGGATTCCTCCAGTCAGACAGCTGAAGTTCCCTTCAGTGTGACAGACCTGCACGATGACTCTGTCTCCAAAGCCACCTCTCTCTCCTCCCTCTCGTCATTCTCTTCTCTCTCCTCCCTCTCATCCCTCACTTGCTCCAAGCCTGTAAGTCCCTGGTCCATGCCTCAGAGCTGTGACAGGCCACCTCTCTCCAGCATGGATTCCGGAGGAGGAGATTGCATAAGTTGTTTACTTCCTAAGAACCAATCATGTGAGTCTGTTCTTGGGTTAACCTCCGATTTTCAGTCCTGCCCTTCCTCTAACATCAGCTTGCAGTGCCTCAGCTCTGCCACCACTACGGTCCGCTATGGTGATCAAGTGCTGTCTGATCAGTTGCTCAGTGGCCCTACCCATCCAGCTGGAGTTAATGAAAATGCAGAAGGCGGCAAATCATTACGAGAGAGTGAATCAGATGATGATCCAACTTCTAGGAGTATATATGAGAGCTTGGGGGAGGAGGCTCAAGACTGGAGCTGCCTGGAGTCCCTGATCAGTGAGAGCCGCATGGAACTGTTAGACTTGTGCTCTCGCAGTGAGCTGGCAGTCAATCTGTTTTGCGAGGAAGATGTGGAAAACTATATGTTTCAGGATGAGGAGTCAACACTGGGTACTGATGTCTGTTCGCTCAAAATTCGCTACGAATCCTACCCAGATGTGGTGCAAGAACGGACTGAGGTCCCCCTGCAAGACGAATCCCAACTAGGTTTTTTTCCCACTCTCCCTTGTAGCAGAACAGAAAGTCTACAAGACAAGACAGACCAATCAATTGAGGACAAGGCAGAGGCCCCAACAACCCCCAACAGCAATTTTCTTTTTGACCTCAGTAACTCGCCAGAGGATTCTGGCGAGTTCAGTGATGACAGCTACTACACAGGCTCATCCCCTGACACCTGGCAAGCCCAGCAACCCCATGGGCAATTGTCCAGGGAAAATTCTAGCTCCTCCAGCCAGCTGAGCTACCGCCTTCGAGCAAAGAGGAAGGTTGCTTTCCGAGAAGACTACCTATATGATGTGGACTCAATAGAGAGTGAGAGGAATGCAGAAAAGCGCAAGAAGCTGTCGGTCGGCCCTAAGAAAGAATCAGACGATGACTGGTGTCCAAAGAAACGGCGTCGGTCATGTCGAAAGGAGCCTCCGGTCATTATTAAATACATTATCATCAACCGCTTTAAAGGTGAGAAGCACATGCAAGTGAGGTTGAGTAGAGTGGAATCTTCAGTCTCAATGGTAAATCTAAATCCAGACTCCTTACTGCACTATGAAAAACTGGCACCTCTGAAGTCCTACTGGCAGAAGAAGGAAAAGGAACAGCAGGAACAGAACTCCTTAGCAGCTGCAGACAAAACCAAACGCCTCAATGGCTGCAAAAGGCCACCAAGTACTACCCCTAAACGCAAACAAAGGAGTGCAAGACTCAGGATTCAACGTATCCCTGCTGTAGAGACTCCAATCCCCAGCCAAACTGCTGCTGCCTTGACTGACTCAGTAAAAAGCACAGAAAACCTACAAGGGGCCACAACACATGATGCCTTGGACAATGTAGAGACAGGTAAAACTACACATCCAGCCAGGGCTAAGAGCAGAACACAAGAAAGAGAGGAGATGAGAAAGCTAGATAAAACAGTGAAGATAAAGAAATTCAAAAGTGAAGCTAGACTGAGGGCTAAAAAGCTACAGGAAGCACAGAAAGAGGAAAACCCCACTGCCTCTGAACTTACAGAGTTAAGTTCTTGTTTACCTGAAAACCTTAGTGACTCTTTGGAAAGTAATCTTCTCACAAATGAGACCTCGATTGAAAAATGCACTTTGACTCCCACCGCCCCTGGGACTAATGAGAATGTGGACCTCCTGCCTGGTGGATATCTACAGACTCTTCTGGAAGCTTCTGATTCTTCCAGCACATATTTTTCTACAGACCAGCAGCAGACAGGGTTGCTACCAGTTGCAGCCCCTCTGCAACAAGTTCAAACTTGTGTACTATCCCCTCCATCAGAATCTGAGCTCCCTCACTCACCCCAGCCTCTTGATCATATCTCACACCAAACATCTTTCCCTGAGAGTGAACATCCTGAACAAAGTTACCCTGTCAACTGGCCTTCCCAACCCACTGTTGAGCAGCTTTCATTCTCTCCTGACATCCCAACTCAGTCCCCAGTAATGCCATCAGGCTTTCAAAGGCCAATTTCTGTACTAGCAGGGGACAGTACAACAGTGACAGGGTATACTCAGGTACCACTGGGTACCTGCAAGATGGCATTCGAAGAACCACTCTTGGCAGAACCGCATTCTGATACTGATTATGGGCGTAGTCCAGTGGGATCACGAGTTGAAAATGGCATGGGCCGTCTTGTCAGCTTTAACTCCCTGGGATCTCTTTCTGCAGCTTCAAGCAACTATAGTTCACTTAGTCTGAGAGATGGTGAACGAGAAAGAGAAGAAGAGATGAGCGAGATCAGTGATGGTTTCCTTTCACATTGCAGCCCTCAGCTTGTTCTGCAGCAGAGTCTTGAGGAGATCACTCCACTTCGAGAGTCCACTGACTTACTTGACATATCAAACTTCACCCCTGACAAGTTCCGGCATTCCTCCTTGTCTGAAATGTCCCCACCTGACACACCCAGCCCCTCACCACAGCTGCTGGGGAACTGTGGCAAAGGAGGAGGGTTTATAGAAGCAGCAGGGGCTAATGTGAGGTGGAACTGCAGCACTGTCCCACAAGTGGAGCAAGATGCATCACAAAATGCACACCTCTTACAGGCTTTCAGTGAAGACGATGACAAAGAAGGGCTTCAAGGTCTTAAGAGGTCTAAAAAGAAGGGAGGAAAGAATGGACAAAGCACCAAAAAGACCAAAACTCCAAAGGTGGCTAAAGGTGAGAGGGTTAAGCTCCCAAAACAGGGTTCACATTCTGCTAAGAAAATCAAGGCATTACTAGAGGGGAAAGCAGCTAAAGATGAGAGGAAATTAGACAGTGGTGCTCCTTCTCCAACCCCCTCCCTGAACATAATAGGAGTTCAGGGGGACTGGCCCAATACTGGTGCTCTATCTGATGATGATCAGGGTGAGTTCCAAGAGCCGTCAAACATCCTGTCCAATATAGTCTCTGGCATGGCAGAGGTACAACGCTTCATGCGGGCTTCAGTTGAACCACTTTGGGGACCTTGTCTGTCACCAGGACAGCACGCTCTCCAAAGCCAAACACTGAAAATACTTGGTAGCAGTGCTGACCTTAAGAAACGGAGCAGTGCATCAGGGGCAAGTAAGGGGAAGAAAGGGACAGGGCGTGATGGAAAGACATCATCAAAACTTCTTGCACCTGGCTTCTTCCCTCCTATTGGTTTGGATTGCCTCCCGCTTCCTCACCGGCCTGCTCATAAAAAGATGTACCGTCACAAAAGCACCACAAAATTTGCCCGTGATGAACTTTTAGCGGGTAAAAGGGACATTAAAGGGGTTGCATTGGCAGCTTTGGTAGAGAAACAGAGGTAATATTTTCTCTTTGCAAAGTACCCATGTGAGTCCTCATTTCCTGTCAAATCCTTCTGAGCCGTTTCCCCCAAACACTACTCAGAGCTGCATGGCACTGACTTTACCCACATTCCTTTGCCTGCCCCACAGGAAAGTGGGTACCCCCTGCATGACAGCCCTGCTAAGCTACCTACTGACTAAGTGGAGTCACTGTAATCCAGCTGCATCTATCTGCCATTTGCTGCTTTGTTGCATTTTTTTAATCAATTCAGTTATTTTGATCATTTTTTTAGAGACAATGCCTTGAAAGCCACCTTCATACTCTGGTGTAGTATTACATTTGGGGTGAGTGTTTTCTTCTCTCCATCACAGTTCAAGCGCTATATGTGTTCAATCCGTGTGCTAACTGTTGTTTAAAACAAGCCCATCACCTTGCAAAACGGATGCCTTCTGTTGTTCAGGGGTCAGAGTTTTTTTTTTTACGTATTCCCCTCATTAAGAGTATTTAGTGTTACTGTGCCAACCATTCGGAAAGATGGATTCGGGAACTCCACGAGTAGCACATAATTAGAAAAGGACATCATACTTTTGTATAAGACACACGTGTCTTAATGTAATAGTTGTCCTTAGTATTATGTTTTATTTATGGTTCGAGTATTGAGGGTTTGGTCACCAGTGCCATAGGCTGACCTCTCTGCCAGTATCGAAATGCTGTTGTACAGGAACATATGCACTATTTACAAAATAAGATTATATCAAACATGTTTAAAATTAACATGCCAAAATATGAACAATTAAGTGTACAGAACATTTTTATCTACATAAATATTTGCTGTTTTTTAATGTGGTGGTGGTTGTGGGAATGTATGTGTGCGGGTTTGGGGTGGGTTGGAGAATAATTTCGGACTTTACTGTTGTTACATATGCAGACATCGGTTTGTGGAGTCTTCTGTACAATCGGGGAGAGAATGATATCATTGTTTTTTCTTTTCATTGTTTTGTTTACTATTACATGCTTAGTGAATTGCAAAAAGAAAGTAAGCCACTGAGCAAAAGAGAAAGGAGGAAGTGTTGTAACACTGTAACTACGCATGTGCCAAATATGAATTATTGAACATTTCATCACAATTTACAATATCATGATATTTAAAGGACATGGCTATGTGTTTATTTCTACCTGTTTTCATAAGGCAGCATTTTAAACATTAATGAAGAAATCTTACTTTGGGGATTTAAGCCAGCAGATGTTAGTAGGGATGACCTAATTATCATATCTCGATACTTGAAGATGTTTTCATTACACACACTATGAACTGCCAAGACAGTGCCAATAAAATAGTAGTGCCAAATAAAAAAAAATACTTTAATACTATTTTCATAGTTTTAACTAATTAACAACTAATCGCAAAAATACATCTTGATATTCAGTCAGCTATTGCTTACTGTTAAGAACAATGAAATGTTATAAAATTTAGCTTTGATTTATTAATTTATGATTGTGATTTTTTTAATATCACACAAGTTACTCATGTCACCTACTGGTAGGTTTTGTAATAGCAGGCTAAATATAAGCTATAAAATGTTAGCTAGCCAAATATAATCAATTAAATATGAAGTTGACTTGCATTTGTCAAGATATCTCTCTGTTGGAGAGTTTTGCAGTTTCCAGATTTGCTTTATTTTGGAAATAAATATTTTTAGCAGATTTCAATGCAAAAATCCTGCATAGCTACTAAAGAGTACTGAATATTAGCACATGCCTAGTTATACTTGAGCTACTGAGTGACATGTTGTCATAGTCCTGTTACAAAAAGGGTTAAGTAATAAAAGATGTACAGAGGGAACTGGACTGGCAGAAACTTAAAACCCATAACAAACATCATGATTCCTCTTCATAAAGGTTCCCTAATAAACGCTAATAAAATGATCAGTGGGAACTTTAACATTTCGGTTTTGCAGAAAACAGGACAAGTTATGTTTGAGAGTTTTTCCAGTGTTGCTAGCGATGTGCATGCATAACCATGATATTCAAGCTAAGTTGTGCATGCAGATGCCCTTATTTAGCATCTTTTTTTAGTTTGGTTTTATTTCCTCTTGCGATGTTTGAATGTTATTTAATGTTTACAAAAAAATAATGTGAGTACCCCAGCCTTCCTTAGCATTGTATTTTTTTTTTCTTCTATATAATTTATTTATTTATTTATTTATTTATTTTTTGATGAGGGAACTACACAACTAAAATTCCCTTGTAAAGAAATACGAAATGCAGCATTTGCATCAACTACAGTTAGAACAAAAAAATCCATGTGCCATATTTACGAATGTATTACACCTTCATGGGTTTTATTTCACATAACTATTTTTTGCCTTATTTATTTCTTTTTCCATCACAAAAACACACCTGTTTGTATCATCTGGTATCTTTGCCAGGAGGATTATTAAAACTCTTGATGTAGGGGGAAAAAATTTATCAACCTGTATATTTTTCATCGTGCCAATTTGTAACATATTTTCTAAGTGTATATTTTTCTTAGAAAGTGCTGTGAGGTCGTTTCTTGATGTGGCTTCTGTCCTTTTGCCTTTTAGGCAGTGAAAAAGGTCACTGAATTATCATGGGATTTTTTTTCAATTTGTCTTAAAGCCAAAAATTGTGAAATACAAAAAAATCCTATGGTAAAGGAGAAAAAGCTGTGGCTTTGTTGAGTTTTGTTATTGGACCAATCTTATTGTGAGAGTGTTGTGCTCTAGTAAATCAATTACTGATAAAAAATGAAAACAGCTAATTAATGACACTAATTTGTGATTTAATCTCTGTTTTATAGATTTTAATGTAAATTATTCTAGTATTTTGTTTCTGTTGTATCTGTTTCAAAGGTTTAAATATTTGTGAACCAGCCTGTATGGTGAAAATGTAATATTGGTAACTGGAGTTTTGTAATCATGTTTATGGAATAAATATAAATTTAAAAAAAAAATGGTTTTAGTCCCTTGTTTCTTGAAAATTGAGTTTCAGTGATTAGCAATTTCAGTTAATAATAAACAGCACAATAAATAAGGCCTATTATTAGCATGTACATAGCCACATGCTTCACTCAACACAACTTGAATCCTTTTTTCTTTCTGAAAAGGAAACTACAAAATTATAAATTTGGTGTTAAACAATACGTTTACAGAAAATAATTTCTAAACTGAACAGGTATCAGCGCTCGCTAAAGCTGATGTGATAGATCTGACTTCATGCTAATGAATTACACTATAATAGATTGTAATGTTTAAGAGAAAGATCTCAGGTACATGAATGTAATTTTGATTTGTTTAATGAACCAAGGTCACAGAGCAACGCCTCCTACTAACCGCAGTGACTCAGAAGATGAGCACACACCTACAAGTCTGGTGTGGAAAGGAGACCTCCAGGTAAAATGTTTAACACAATTAGTCCTTTCACTCCACATGAATGTGACTCCAAATACAGATGCCACTGCAGGCAAATCACTCAGGGGTGAAATTACCTCTTGACCCCTGGACGTCTTTGCAACTACGTGAATAATCAGATTTTAATTTGAATTTCTGGAGCTTTGAAACTCTGGCCAGAGTTTCTGGTCTGCCCTGATCCCACCTCAATGACCTCATCAGTAATCAGCTACTTAAAGCAGCTTGTTGAGATTCTAATTCTGATCCTGATCCTGACTCTGCTTCGGCTTCTGCTGTCCTTCCTGTTCTGGGTTTTGTCTTGTGTCTGTGTTTTTCTGACTCAGAGCTTGGTTTTCTCTTAAACCTGGTTTCTTTTTATTCACTTGCTATGTATATATCACTGTAAATGTTTCTTTTTATTCCTGTGTTTTCATTAGGGAGTTAGGGAAGACAGACTGTGTTTTCTTTTTCTTTTCTTTTAGGTAAGATAGCTAGGTTTTTCTAAGTAATATTATTTTGGCCTTGGCCCACACTGAAGAGTCAGTTACTCACTTTCTGTAAATATGTCAACACCTTGGTGGGAATTCTTCTTTGTGTTTCTCGTTCCTTGCCCCACTTTATAAAGATATCCATTCATTGAATCCTGAGCATATACCCTATAATCTATCCCTAGACTGAGTCGTAACAGATTTGGAGTCATTTATTAGAGTCATTGTGGGTAACAGTTTTACGTGTTATATTGGGATTATAAACTCAAACCACAGTCTAATGTTCTAGTTTGCTTGTGATGTATCACATATCACAGCTCTTATCTGTCTTTCTCTCTGGACCTGATTGTGTCCAAGTTGATCACCAGGCAGGGTTCTGTACAGTTTCAGCAGGATCAGGAGTCACTGTGTGGGTGTGGGACTGTGGGCGGCAGGTCCAGGTCATCTCCGTGGTGAAGAATTTTAATTTCAAATGAAATGAAAGTTACTTCAAAAACTTTTTTTATGCATTTGGAGGAAATATGTCTTGTTTATTGCTTATCTCTGATTAGCGATGAGCAGTGAGCCGCGTGGCTCTGTGTGATTAGTGAGGAGTGGCCTCATTTAATTTTTTACTTTCTGTGCACTCTGTCAGGTTGCTGCTCCATCTACAATGCAGTACTAGATGGTTTTAACTCATTTAATGTCTCATAAATGCTCTACCTCCCTGACTGAATACATATCAAATATTACTGACTCAAAAGAAGAAATTTGGCTTGTTTAGTAATATTTACACAATATCTAATATTTTGCTCAAAATGTACAATGATATAAACCCCTAATGAATGAGTTACGTTTTAACAAATCTCTCCGTATGACATATCACTGTAAAGCTTTATATCCTAAAATACAGCAGTGTCGATGACGTCATAATTTCTGTTATTTTTTCCGTGTCAGTATGATGTTACTTGCTGATGTTACATTTATCTGCCTTATCCTTTTAAAATCGATATTATTATATATACACAATAATAAATAATATTTAATAATAAACCATTTTAAAGCTACATTAAAAAATAAACTCGCAGTGGAAACTATTTGAAAAAAAATGTTAGTCTAGTATACAATTAGTACACTAAATGCTTATGAACCAATATACCGCGAAGCCCCAGTGTTTCCATGGTGATTTGCCGTCCAATCAACGCATAGTGTAAGTGTGGGCGGGGTCGTGACGTCTCACATCTTTCGCTGTCGAGCTGTTTAAGAGACGCGAGCAGACGTCAGTCTTGTGTAGTCTTCTTATCGTGTTTATGCCAGAACTTCTCTCCTATTTACTGTTTGTTTTTTTTAAACCCTGTTTTCCCTCTCAGACACCATTGAGCCTCCGGAGCAGCCGAGAATGCCGAACATCAAGATTTTCAGTGGCAGCTCGCATCCAGATATATCGCAGAAAATTGCTGATCGTTTGGGACTGGAGCTTGGAAAGGTGGTGACGAAAAAATTTAGCAACCAGGAGACATGGTGGGTTGTTTATACATTATATAT
>JAOTRN010000030.1:12180182-12191561 GCA_028566695.1 Bagroides melapterus
TGTGTGTGTGTGTGTGTGTGTGTGTGTGTGTGTGTGTGTGTGTCTTCCTGAATCACTTCAGAATTTATTAGCACCCAGCACACATATTCGCAGTGTTTATAACAGCGGTCTAAATAATAAGCTAGTGCAGGTTCGTGTGAGAGACAGACACTGAAGTTACCAGAGCAATAAAGATGGAAGAGTTAGAGATGTACCATGGGGCAATCAGTAAAGAGCAAACAGAGAGAATTTTGTGGGCCACCGGCCGAGATGGAAGCTTCCTGATCCGAGACAGCGAGAGCATCCCGGGGTCCTACTGCATCTGTGTGCTGTATGTACCGCTGTTATTCATTTAAACCTTCATTAAAAGATTTCAAAGGTTGTGAATCCACGCTGCTGTTTCTCTCCATCAACTAATATCAGGATCTTGCGGGAAAATTTGGGTTTTGTTCAGGAATGTTTCTGAGAATTTATCTTGTTTCTATTAAACTGAAGTGAAGGCATAATAATAATAATAGACTGTATGATTAGATCGAATGATAAGTGATAAAAGGATTTTAAAAATCAATGCCTTATTAACATAACTACCATTTGTCTAGCGACAATCAATAAATGAATGAACAAACAAACAACCATGTATACATGAAAAATAAACGAATAAAATAAAAAGGAAACACATTTTATTTGCATACATTTAATGTATTTTTAAGGAAAAAAAAAGAAAGTGGTTCACTTTCTCCACATTGTACAGATCTTCACAATGTAAATAAAGTCAGGGTCATGATTCACACTATTCTCTAGAGTCATGTCTTTAAATGACAGAAATTACACTCACTCTATATTTATCCACTTAGAAACAGCAGTGCTGTCAAAACACGAGCACTGCCAGGAATACAGTTAAAAAAGGTAAAGACTTAATAAGGAACTTTAAATGAACACTAATAATAGCAAAAAGAAAAAAAAAAAAATTAACAGCTTGGAAAATGTAATTAGAACATTTTATAAAACCTGCTATTAAATCTAGCAAATAAAATGACCTAATAAATCTAAATTTAGCTTGGAATGATTGGAGGAATTGAATAAAAATGATTAGCAAATTTGGTTAAAAATACTTTTAGCCAAAAGGCTAGTTTTTTCAAAGAACCGGCTAAGTGTAATTACATAGAAATGAAAACGTGGCTAGCACAACTGGTTAATTTATTCAGCAGTACTGTGTGTATTTTAACCATAAAGTTAAACTTGATATATTGCATCAGTTTTAAGTTACGTTAGATGCTTTTTGCTTTTTTTCAGCTACTTGTGTATTTTCTGCGTATAATTTCACCTTATTTGACTTTAATACAGTATACAGTGTTGTTAGGTTCAAATCCCGGGATCTGAAGAGTCTCACATATTCATCTTGAATTAGTTCTCAGTAAACACTGCATTAAATCATTAACTGAATTTATTAACTCATTTTCACCTCCTCGTAACGCAACCTGATTTCCAGGAAACTGTAACTCAGCAAAACACATTTACTGAAAGTGAAAGTTGTTAAAAAACTTGATGGTGACTTTCCAATGTTCTTTACTACTGAATTTGACCAGTACATATCCATGTGACATCTGGCCACGTCTGTATTTCAGTGCTTTAATACTTCCCTATGATCCAACCTGAAATAATTAGTGTTCTTTATCTGTCTCAATTACTCCACAGGAGTATAAACCCCTGGGGTTTTATCTCATTCAGCACTTAGATTTAACAATCATTTGGAGAACAAATCAATAATATTATTGACTCCATGCATTTAGACTTTCATTGATTTCCTACTTGAGCTCATTCATGTTCTCTTTAAAAGGGTCTGTATGGATGGGTGAGTTACTGTATTTATTGTTTTCTTCAGTTTGATTTAAAAAAAAAGTCTGGATTTTGTCTTCTTGATCTTCAAAATGGCCTATGAAAGATTTGTCACTTGTAGCAGACCACACCAAAGATTCTAACACCACTAACATCGAGCTAACTGTCCTAAGGAAGTTAGATACAATTCTTGTATTCTTTTTATCAAATGCAGAATCCAGTCCAAGAACAGAACTGAGCAAGCTTTAAAGGGGCAACAGTGTCTTTAAGACAGTCATGCAAGTTGAACCGGGATGTAGGCAATGGTAGCTTGATGTTTAAGGTTGTGAAAGTTGAGAGATCAAATCTCAATGCTAGGTCCTTTAGATTTTAGATCCCTTTGAATTTGCCAAGTCTTCAAAGACCACTGTACAACAGACCTTGCAATCTGAAGCCCACTTGCTTCCAGTTGGGTGATGCCAAAAAAGTTCCCCACTTTGGGTAAATTTAAAATATGTTTTCCAACCATGGTCTTGAATTTCTCATTTCCTTTCAGGATTTATTATTTCTTTTTCTGTGGCACATTGTATCCTCCTCAGGCCTCACCAGGCCCTTCACAATCTGGCATGGGAATCTAAAGTAAGAATCACACTAAAAGATGTAGAGCATGTGGTCATCAAGACCAAAGGTCCACACTGTTTTTGTACCATCGGAATACAAGCATATATCCTGCAAAGTTCAGATCCAAATATCTTAAAGATTTACTGTATATTTATTAATTCCACAGACACTTATATTTATGGCAGATCCCTGTCCAAGAACAGAACTGAGCAATTAGTTAAAGTTTCAGAGACTTACTTGCGGAACAACAGAGACTTTCTGACCGTCCCAGTATGTGTACAGGGATTTGAGCATAAGTAGCACAATTGCTAAGGTTTTGAACCACTGAGTGTAAGGCAAATCCCAGTGCTGCCAATCAGCCTCTGTAGCGCCCTTAAGCAATATCTTGAACTGTCAATTTCTTTAACAACTGACCTGGCACTCTGACCTCAGCTTCCGTCCAGCTGGGTTATGCCAAAAAACAATTTCCCTTGAGGAGAAAGAGCGAGCACCACCACTAATCTAAACCAGCGGTTCCCAAATCTGGTCACAGATCCTCAGATCCCTTTGCCTACATATTTTATTGTCATTTGTGCTTGTTCTAACATCCTGTAATCTAACGACTCTGATCATTAACACGCCGTTCCTGACCCAGCTTGGGCATATTAGAGCAGGTAAAACTCAGCACATCATTTTGTAGTAAATGAAATCTGTTGTGTAGTGATTTAATTGAAAACATGAACAGGTTATTCTGCTATTTTATGAAAGTAGCAAGTAGAAATGATACTACTGAGACTGACAACTTCTCTTTCATTCGTTTTCTTTATTTATGCTCACGTCTGCAAGCCTATATCTGAGCACTGAGCTGTTTTTTTTTCTCTGCAGGTTTGATCATTGTGTGTTCACCTACAGACTCTACCAGGTCGAGGGTAATGTGTGGAAAACTGAGGTATGTGATAAAAGTTCAATGACACCTTTGACTCTGGGTTTTAGCTACAATTGTGTTCAACTACAAGCCCATTAAGGTTTCTTTGGCTTCTCTCTTTGTTTAACCTGGTGCTAAAACTTTTTTATGTAATTAGCATAAATCTAATTAACATGTAAGCCATTTATAGAGCTTTACGGACAGTGTGTGTGGGAGGAAAGATCGGTTTGTTCCTCGCTTTCAGAACCCATGAAAGTACATGTGTGGGCGTGATCACATGACTGTTTACTGTCCACTTTGTTCTCTTTGCACTGTTAATAACTTCCCTGTGGGACTATAAATTACAAACCTCAGGAAATCCATGTAAATAAAAATATGATACAAATAATAAATGAATATATAATAAATTCAAGTTCTTAGAAGAATCTTATAACCTATCTTCCAGTTATACTATCACTTGCTCCCAGTTTCAATAAGGATTTCAATATAACATATAAATCATAAAAATATACAGCTGCCTTATTTAGAATATTCTGAACTAAATAAAGAAATATCAGTAATACAACTTATAAGACTTATACTTGTGCTCTGTTTTATTTAGACGGCTTCCGGCGTGAAAGAGCGACTCTTCCGCAATGTCCAAAACCTTCTGGCCGTGTATAAGAACCCGGACCAGGGGATTGCCATACCACTGAGTTTTCCTGTAAAACATGCTCAACGCATCAAACCTCCTCCACTGCCCCAGAAACACATCCCCCATTAACACGTGTTACATCGTGATTGGAAACACACCTTTTGTTTATTTTGTTTGTCTTGTATCCTGATTTCTGTTTGACCTCTTTGTTGGGAATTTTTTTTCAGGTTGATGTTCAGCAGACATTTTAAAACTTCTTATATATTAAATCATTCACAAAAGAAAATCACTTTTTCTGGCAGCTAAGAACTATTAAATATTTATTCATATTTTATATTTTATTTACACATTCCTTTTTTAATTAAGTGAATGTTTTTTTTAAAGTTTTAAAGAATTTCTTCATATCTTCGGTTGATATCTTCGGTGGATGATAAATGACATTTTATCCAACAATATGTGTTTTTAAATAAATCCATGAAAGATGTTTTTGCTAAACTGCATGTAATCACTGTGTGTGCTAACATAATAAAAATAATTAAAAAAAACCTCAAAAATATATCTATATATATTGTTTGTGTTATGCAAATTAGATAAGGTCTGAATGTTGCATATTTAATTGTTGATATTGATGTGCACCTGGAACAGCATGAAAATCCAGTCTGATTGGAGTAAAGACAAAAAATAAATTAAGCCTTTTAGAGCATAACTAATTTTATTCTTTAGATCAATACATCTATTGTTTTTTTTTTTTCAAAATATCCAGCTACAAAATCATTTGTGATCTCAAACATGTGTAAACAAAACATGTGTTTATGACTGTTTAAAAAAAACAAGCTTTTCCAAATTTTCCAAAAGAAACACACAAACTGAACAGAGTGAAATGTCGTATATTTATTTCATTTATCAAAAGTCCCGACGACCGAAGTGTTGAAATATGAATTTCTCTGATGTTTCAAACCCTCACACCTTTTAAAGACACTGAAATGATTCGATTCTGTTGAAATCATTTATAGTTTATACTCATAAGGATGTAGATAACATTTTCAAAGCATTCCTTTGCAGATATTATACAGCATGTTAACATTATGACTGTGTACTCCTGTACTCATTCCATTTTCCGAACATCCTTTACTAATCATTTAGTCAAATTTAGGTCACACTTTGGTACGAAGTATCAGACTGATCCAAGATAAATATCTGGTCTGTATCTGTGAATTGCTTCATCTTCATGATGATTGTTCCTTTCGTTACACCAACAGAATTCCTGCACACTGTTTAATCTCACTGGTGTGGTCATTGTTTATGCTTTGCTAGTGAGCTGAAAAGCTAAAAAAATTGATTAGAAAAGAAAAAAAATCAATCCGGATCCATAAGAATCGACTCCTAAAAGTAAACACATTTTCAGGTTTTAGTTTTACGGGGACCGATTCTGTAGCAGAGACTCAAGTGCTGTTCATCTGGACAACTGCTCTTAAAAACATACAGCTAGCACTGACTCTCTCTCTGTGTGTGTGTGTGTGTGTGCGCGGGCGTGTGCGTGTGGGTGTGTGTAATGCATGACTATGTTGTTGCTCTTGTTTTCCAACAGCACTTAAAAAGGCACACAATGTTCCACACTTTGCTTTCTACAAAACAATAAAATTTCACTCTGTACACTTCCATTAAAAACTGTTTCTCTTCTGCTGATAGTTTTATTTTTTTTATTTATTCAGTAATTGGGTTCAGTTTCTCGGAGACCAGGAAAAAACACACAAGAGCAAAAAATGTGATTGCGTCCTCAGATCGTAATCTGAAAAGGTGTTGCAGTTTATCACAGTAATCCAGCTCACTGGATTTCCTACAACGTTCTCATGTCTGTTTCATTTCATTATTTCTGTCAAACTGAAAACAAGTCTAAAATGAGACACCGTACTGCCCCCTGGTGGGGGCTTTTCAACATATCGACCATTAGAATTTACGATTTTATATCTGGCTTATTTGTATGACTGATTTAGGGCTGGCCTGAACACCATTTTGTGTTCTTTAAATATTCCTGCTTATTTTCCAGAATATTTCAAACAATTACACTTTAATATTTTTGGTAAATGCAGCTCACAACATATGGGCTATGATGTGTCAATATTTTACCGTAGTAATGATGGTGCAAATGGTATAACGTAAATTCTGGAACATTTTTTTTTATTATTGTGCAAACAGGAAGTCAGTAATTAAGCCATAACACCGCATCGGATGATCACGTGTCAACAATCTTCTGTTTGCTTTCTAGGTCCTTAAAAACCAGTCTACAGTCTGAGAGTTCAGTCGTTCCAGTAGCAGATTGTAAAGATTACTTCAGTCCCAGGAAAATATCCCTGTGTTTTTCTTTCAGATCCTTTTTTAAACAATAAAAAATTTAATTCATTTTACTTCTTATTTTCCGATTTGAGGAACTCTCTGACCAATAGAAACAAGCAAGATTGAGGTCACATGATCGCTTCCTCGGATGTTTAGTTAGATACTGAAATACTCACAATGAAATATCATGATTTAATAATGTACACAGTGTGCTCAACCCGGGAGGAGGAAAGCTCCAAAGACGAACAGAGAAACGAATAAAAAAAAAACACATTTATATATTATATATTAATATTTAAATTATTCAGGCCAGCCCTCGGATGTTTTTTTTACTCATTTTAAATGGGACATATAATTTTTTTCTTTAAACCCATGTACATATGAACTCCGTGTTAAGAACCAGTCTGTATTTCAACAAGTTTCAGAACAAATGTATAACATGAAGCGGTTACAAAGTCAATGGTGAAAATAAGAACACCTGTGAAAGGTCACATCGTTGTTGAACTTAATATCTTGCTTTACTTCTGGATTAGAGAATACACGTTACCATCTGAGCATTCAGCTTCTATACACAGCACAGAGATAGACAACGTCAACACATGATTGTTTTTATTTTTAACGTATAGCTGCTCAAACGAAGTCTTGTTAGCAATAGCAACGATGGTGAAATATTCAGTTGTGTTCTGTTTGTTGTCAAGTGTTTTTTCCATGGACCCGCAGACTCACGGCCGTGCTACTGATTCCACACTGTTACTTTTCCCAAAAATAATCTCCAGAACGTTCCTCTCTGCTCGTTTCTGAGTCCATTGCTGCCAACAAGGTGAGTTGGTTTGTTTTGAATTGTTGTCATGGTAGCAAAATGACCCCTCCCCCTAGCCTGTGATGTCACTGGTTCCTCAGCTCCAGTTCTGCAGTTTTTGTTGTCATTGTAACCGAAGCGAGTTTGCCGGCTGAGAACCGGTTCTTTTGAGGTGGAAAAGCGCAAGACGTATTAGGCAGATTAGGCACACAATCAAAGTCAGGAAACACACTCAGCATGCCATTTAAACTAAAGATTCCGGCATGACGTCCAAAAAAAAGATTCCAGAATGCCATTTAAGTAGATGATTCCGGAATTCCCTTTAAGGCAGGATTCCAGAAACCCAGAAACACGGGTTACGGAATACAAATTAAACAAGAAATTCCATAATTTCCATTTACGGAGGATGTTCTGAAATCCCATTAAAACAGAAAAGTTTAAAATTCCATTTACTGCCACCAGAAGATTCCTTTGTACTATTTTAACAGAATATATTGGAATGCCATTTAAGGAAAGATTCCCAGAATGCCACTTAACAGAATATTACGGAAAGACATTAGTAAGAGAACACGCTGGGATTCTTTTTCAAATTATGAAACATAAATCTGGAAAGGATTAGAGAAATTCTGGATGTGCCGGTTAAATGGATAAATCCCAAATGCCATTTATATTGAAGGCTTTGGAATGCTACTAAAGTTGATTATTTTGTAAAGCCACTAAAACAGATGATTTTATAGTTGCATTAAAATGCTTTTGTAGTTCTACTGAAATGGAACAATAATTCCAAAATAGCAAAAAAAGGGAACGTGATTTTGGAATGCGATTTAAAGAGCAGATTCCGGAACATCACATAAACAAAAAATTGTGGCATGGCATTAAAAAAAATCTGGAATGCAATTAAACATCAGACTCCTTAATTAAAAAAATGAAGAAAAAAAAAATCATCCTGGATTACGATGCAAGCACGATTCTGTAATTCCTTTGTGAACAGTAGATTCCAGAATGGTTTTTAAGTACATGATTCCGGAAAGCTGTTGAAACAGAAGATTGCACAAGGCCTCTTAAACAGGAGCTTCTAGAAGGCCACAGGAGTGAGAGAATGCCGTCCGGCTGCACACAACGTGTGATATGTGACGTTTCCAATCTGAGGTGTTCATCAAAAGGCTCCAAACAAAGTGTCTGAGTCCAAGAAAGCTGAAAGATTAGGTGGAGAACATCCTCATTTTCTGAACCGCAAGCTCAGGTTTTAGTCCTCTGTCCATTTAATGTCTATTTATATTTCTGCAAAGACAGATCAGCGTTTCATCCTCGGAGCTTGTTTGTATGTAAAGTAGAACTCGTCACTCGCTGGAGTTTTTTCTGTAAAAAGACTGCAGGATATTCCAATTATTCACAAGGGCCGTTTTCTTGTCTTTTTTTTCTTCTTTTTTTTACCACAGAGAATAATGAAAGCAGAGGCCTTTTGGATCGAAACCGAAGGCTTTTTGCGTCACAATTTAAACATTAACACAAAAAAGAATAAATGTAAAGCTTGCAAACAGGGCACTTCCTTAAATAATGTAATGATACATTATCATTTTAGCACATTCCAGAGTCAGAGAGGTCTTTCATGATTTTGTCTTGGCAACATCCTGGAAAGTAAGCTGAGATCTGTTGTGTGTGTGTTTCCGTGTGTGTTTCCATGTGCGAGCATGTGTGTGAGTGTATGTGTTACCTACGCCCAGCATCAGTCTGTCTAATCAGCTGTACATTAAATGGACTATCGGCCAGTTCTGGATGCTGTTCCACAGGCAGGATGTAAAATCCGTCATAACCCGTGACACGACCCTCAGTAAGAAGCTCCTCCTTCTCCTTCTCCGTCCATGCTTTGACTCCGCCTTCTCCATCTCGCACCCGTCTCTGCTCCATTAGCCAAGCACCCCGCACAGCCCTGGCTCGTGCGGACTCGATAACTCGCACTCGTTCCTCATCCGGTGTTGCTCCATAGCGCACATGCAGACTCAGCGCCCCCTGCTGGAGGACGATTTCTGCAAATCGCCGCGTTTCTCCACCCATTACTGCGCTCATTTGTGAAACCGACACGTTGACGCCATTCTCCAGTACTCTGGCTCCGCCTCCCACTCCGACCACAGCAAGGTCTGCCTCCAGTGAGCTGGCCTTGCAGAAGTAGTGTGTGTCACGTCCAGAGACAGTGAAGTGGAGATCACTCAAGTAAACGGCACCTTTCAGGAGTGAGGCCACACGACGACCGTCCTCGCTAGCCACGCCCACTATTTCTGTTGCAACTATACCTTCATGGATAGCAAACTTCACACCTTTACCAAAGATGGAGGAGAGGGCAGAGAAGCGTGGGCGAAGCGTATGTCTGCTTCCTGGCTTCCCGTTTGCCGAACTCATGGGTAGGCGGTCCAATGAGATGAAGCTCTGAAGACGCTTCTGAAGCTCACACTGAACCCCCAGGATAACCTGGACACAACGACAGACATGGCAGATTCAATATATCATATAACTTTATAGAACTTTATCTTCAGGTCATTTGCGCATTTTGTATGTTTCCCATCAGACCTTGCTTGGCTCCCAGCTGTGTGTTCGTGCCTGTGTGTTCATCATCTCGTACGTGTGTTGGGTTTTCTCTACTGGCAGTGTGGGAAATCCGGGAACAACGTTATGGAGCTGGAAGCCAAACAGCTGCAGCCAGCTGCTAATATCTGCACACACACACACACACACCCAGCCACACAAACACGTCCAAAACATATGACATTACAGATAAAATATAACTATTAAAGCAATGATTCTAGGTCATTTAGCTCATTAACACTAGGTACTAACAAGGACTAGGCACTAACAGGGAAACCATGGCAAATAGAATACCGTCTAATGACTAAAGGCTATTTAGAAATGGGGATGAGTCACTTTCACCCCTCACCTGTTGTGAACTTGGTGACATCTTGCACGCTGCCTAACGGGTTGTTGTTCTTGAATGTGTACAAGTTGAAAGGCTTGGGATCTTCGCTCATCTCCGCCCAAAGGTCATGATTGGGTGTGGTCCATCTCCCCGCGACTGTGTCGTAGTCACGGCGGCCGATGTGGACAAGCCGGGTAAGGGGATCATAGAGACCTCCATGGAACCCAAAGGGCAGAGTTAAGGCTGGATTTGAGTCGAGGTAGACGTCTCCATATGGTGTGTATCGGATCTCTTTGACTACAGTGCCACGGCTGCTGAAAATAGCGAGTGGTGTCCCAGCCACATCGCAGGCCACGTAAAACTCCTCACCGCTGCTCATCTCCATAGCAATCAGATGACCCTGGAGGTCATAGTACAGTGACGTGATCTCGGAAGCGCTATGATCATAAAGATGTGTGACACGTGTTGGTTCTGTCAGATCAGCATAGAAGAACTGAATCCGTGTCCCATCACTAGTTTGGGTAAAAACGCGTCTTCCGAGTCCATCATATCGATATGAAACGCGACGGCCTGTTTGCCGATCTAGTGCCCCCTGCAGGTGGCCATTAGCGCTGTAATGGAACACAAGATTGCCACGTGAGCGCAGAAATCCATCTTCATCTACGCGGTACTGGACATCTCCCAGACGCGTGATGCTGTCTCTGAGATCGTAGCGTATTGGTGTTAGCCGTCCATTAACGTTAACATCACCGTGACTCAGCAGGTTAATGTTTCCATTCAGGTCGTAGCCGTAGCGCCACATGGGACGGTCGTCAACTGAAACTGATGCCAGCTGGCTGTCTGGATCATAACGGTAAGCATGGCGTGTAACATTAGCGTCGACGCCCACGCGGACATCACATGCACTAACACGTCCAGCTCCGTCGTACTGCAGCGTCATCCAGAAGGCTATAGACTTTAGGATCTCGTATTGGACCTCGATGAGCTGTCCGTTAGCATTGTAGATCTTGGTGTGCTTCATGGCATGTGTTGTAATCACTTGGTTCAGATCGTAACTGATCACACTGAACTTACCAAACTGCTCAATACGTCCTGACACGTCCACGTAGCGGTACAGGTCAATGGGCAGTGGTGTTTCGTTGATCATAGCCTGCATACTAGTAACACGGAAGTTGTTGTAGCTGTAGTCAAAGCGTGCGTTCACCAAACCCTCTTCACTAAAACGGTAGATCTGCCTTCCCACCAGCGGACCTGAGAGAAGAAAAATAGTACAGAGAAGGTTGCTGTCTGTAATCAGAAATGCAAGACAAGATTGTTGCTGCTATGCCACATTTACATGGGTCTTGTCTTCGCCTGGCAGCATGAAATAATATTACATCCAAAAA
>JAOTRN010000030.1:12407249-12424332 GCA_028566695.1 Bagroides melapterus
CACACACACACACACACACACACAATAATCACTAAAGCAGCTTGTACTCTACAGGATGTTTATCCTGATTTCTCCTCTGATTTGCCGTTTTCTGACAAATCAGGAAAAGCGGTTTGTGTTGTGCTAGCGTGCTAATAATTAAGAGCTAACTGGTTGGAAAGCTACATTAGCTACACAGCTAACAGTTCTATAAAGTCTAGTGTTAAATATAAAGTTCCACAGAGACTCTGTCAGAGAAAGATTATGTTGTATGTTGTATGTTACTGCTGCTACTGATACTACTGCCGCTACTGATACTACTGACACTACTGACACTACTGCTGCTACTGATACTACTGCCGCTACTGATACTACTGACACTCCTGACACTACTGAGGCTACTGATACTACTGCCGCTACTGATACTACTGACACTCCTGACACTACTGACGCTACTGATACTACTGACACTACTGACACTACTGCTGCTACTGATACTACTGACGCTACTGATACTACTGACACCACTAATACTACTGCTGCTACTGATACTACTGACGCTACTGATACTACTGACACTACTGCTGCTACTGACACTACTGCTGCGACACACATCTACACACACACATCTACATACACATACATTTACACACACACACACACACACACGTATACACACACACATCAACACACATATTCTTACATCAACATTTCAGCCAATAAAATATTTTTCTATGTTCAAGTTTGTACAATTTTCTAATTTCTGTATTCTGTTTTCTAATTTATTATTTTGTGTTTTATTGTTATCTCAGATCTCTGGAGCAAACTGCTTTTGTTTATTTTTTTTTGTTGTTGTTTTTTCATTATATTATTTGAGTTATTTTGTTTCTCTTCCATTGTTAACTCAGATCTCTCTCTCTCTCTCTCTCTCTCTCTCTCTCTCTCTCTCTGTATCTCTCCCTCATCTCTTCTCTAGTTGGAGTTAAAATAAAATTATTTTGAACATTTTCCATTCTGTGAGATTTTAGTTCACTGATTCTTAATGTGTAAATATTATGAATATTTTATCGTTACACTAACTGTCTGTGTCGAGTAATTCATCACACTGTGAATTCAAAGAGACGCTGCAGTCTGAGATTACACACACACACACACACACACACACACACACACACACACACACTGATTGGACAGAAGGATTATATAACTGTTATCCAGCAGGAGGCTATGAGAGAGGAAGTGTGTAGAGTTATTAGTTTAGCTGTAGGACTGAACATAACCCCATATATATATATACACACACACACCACCTTAATACATCCCAAACACACAACAGCTCTGTACGTCTCTCTGCAACCTTTAAATCCTTTACCATTTTTAATCTGTGCTTTCAGTCTCTGTCTTTTATAAGCTCTGCCTCCATCTCCTGCATTCTTGTCTAATCCGTCCCACTGAGAAATCTCCAAAACCTCTCCCAAAGCTCTCGGAAGCATTTCCAAAAGTAAAAACATACTGCTCTTTAACAGGCCATGTGATCAAGTGTGTTCTCTAACCCTAGACTCTGATGAAACAAAATTCCTTTCTTCTTGCTAGACAGGAAGTTAGCAGCTAACCATGAAGTAGCTAAACAAGCTCTAAAGTTGCGTTATTATTTTCTTCTCCACAGACAGAAACACTGAAATACTGCACCAGTCCATCCGTAGTTGGTTGCTATGGTTTCACACCCGGTTTGAGTAACACACTCGGTTTATTTAGAACAAGAAAAATTCACACGCAAAGTAATTTTATTATTGAAGTTAACAGATGACATCACAGTGACACGTCTGACTCTTGAGGTTCTTGAGGTGTTTAGTGTTAATGAGCTTCACATTATCCTGAACTCATGGATGAGTCGAGTCTCAGAGCAGACGATTAAATATCCTGTCAAAATGAAAACACTGCTAGCATTGTAACAAAATCGAAATCGAATCTTCGTAGTCGTTATTGTGGAATTTCAGTAACCGGAGCGGTTCCCAGTTACCATGACAACTGGATCTCCAAAATATATACAATTGGCTTAGATTCAAATGAACAGCACGTGACCTGCCGTAAATGAGGAAGATTTAGAGTGTATAATTAGCTAGAGCGGATGTTGGAAAATTCAGATGTCAAAAAAAACAAAACCTATTCAAATAAAACAAACATTTAATAAATTTAAACGATTATTTATGACATTTGTTCCAGTTTTTGGATCCAACCTCAGTGGAACCTCGAACATCAAAGGTGATGAATTCTATAATCAAAAGATTCAACAAAAAAGTGAAACACAAATCTTTTGGGAGTGACCAGGAGTTAGCACTAGCTACCTAAACATCTATCAGCTACACGCATGTAACTATGACAATGCACACATGGTAACTATGGGAACTCTGTTATTTAGTATGCTAGTGAGTGGTTTGGGACACGGCCTAATATCTAAACAGAGGACATCATGACTCAAAAGTTTTGGTTTTCTGTGAGTTTCAGTGCATTTTGTTCACATTAAAACACTGAGA
This sequence comes from Bagroides melapterus, assembly GCA_028566695.1. NCBI lineage: Eukaryota > Metazoa > Chordata > Actinopteri > Siluriformes > Bagridae > Bagroides > Bagroides melapterus. The sequence goes on from JAOTRN010000030.1 coordinate 12,409,763, forward strand.
CAATAAAAGTGAACTGCACCGACGAACCAATCCACAGTTCTGCCTTCTTCTTTTCTATTGGTTCACAAGATCAAGGTTCACGAATTCACACCTAAGTGTTTGCTTTGATAAATTCAACACATCAGCACCAGAAGCAAGTTCACGTCATTCACGTCCCACGTCCCTTCCTCTTTCCACATCCACGTGTCTCCCTTGTCACTGTCACCGTTAACATCGCTGCAGTTTACATTTCCAGGTCTATTTACGTTCACAAATTTACCCTTACAAAATGCTTGTTGGATTTTAAAGATCTTTAAAGATTTTTACTGGTGTGACATTCCAACAGAATCTTTGTGTGAATTCTGTAACAGGCTGCGTGATGAAGATCCTCTAACACAGATCTGTGTTTATGGGAACCTGCTAGGTTCTGTTTAGGTCATCACTCAGTGTGTTAAAGACAACAACATGACGCACTTTCTTCAACGTGAGTTTGGGAATAAGGATCGTGCTTGTCCATTAGCATGCATGCTAGCTGTACATGTGACTGTACAAGGGGTCAGGAATGCAGGCTGGTGATGTTATATTAATTTTTGTGGACTAGTGAGTATTGTAAATGTTCAGACACAAATATTTCATTTGGAGTTTTGTGCCGTTCTATACTGTCCTCCTGTTGGTTGTTCTGACGTTACTCACACTTACAGAGCTTCTGTCTTTGGTTGCAGTGACACTAAATTGGTCCCCGATAAAATATTAACAAATCATACGATGTGTTCTGAGACCTCTGAGCTTACCTCATGACCAAAGAATTCTTTTATTATACCTGGGTTTCAAAGCAAAGTCGTAGAAGGTAACATGTCTAAGGCCTCAGTATGATAACTACTGTAACCAGACACACAGACACTGTGGCTACAGCGTCTCAACGAGGCCATGGTGTTCTTGCTCTTCTTCTACGACTCAATTAGGCCTGATCCGCGTCATCTGGCACCTAACAGAACCTGCATGTCCTCAAGCACTGCTCGAGACGTATAAATACGTATTCTCCAAGAACATGTCGAGAAAAAGCTGATCATCTGTGAGCCGAGATAAGAAGCTAAAGCACTTGTGACCAAATATAGGTCATAAACAGATGAAAGAAAGAAGATGCTAGATGGAATTAATGAAAACGTAGGATACGGAGGCAGGAGTGCGCGTTTACCGTTACCTCACTGGCCCACACACAAACACACACACACACACCATCCTCCTCCTTCTCTTTCTGCTCCACCTCATCATCATCCCTTAACAACAAACATTATAAACGCTATAAAATACACCGACGACATTCACCTTCTCGAGGCGTTCAACCGGGCATCCCCCCTCTTCGGTATCTCTCGCGCCCGTTGCCATGGTGCGGATGGGTGGGCGGGCGAACGGACGGTATGGGGAGGGGGGGTTAGAGGGGGAATGTGTACCGATTCCGGTAACGCGCGGTCTTTTTTTTGTTGTTTTTAACCGCTTTTGCACGCGCTTGTACGCCTACCTACGCAAATTTCACGAAGATAAAAGACTAAAGCGCGGTGTATAAACCCCAAGGTCACATCCGTCACCCAACATCCACCGCCATGCAGCATCACGGATAACCTGGGAGGGGGAAATGCGTGACTCAAATGCACCGCTAGTCTTTTTTCAGTCTCCCGTGCGCTCCATTTTATTTTATCCCCGTTACCGGACATCTCGTTCATGCGCTCGAGGGACCACCGTCATCACCATCATCTATACACAGGTTATGGAGCTTAGATGCAGAAAATAGCAACAAGCAAATCCGCTCTTACCATCATCTTCATCATGGTCGGGCTCCGTGCCGCTCGCGCTCGGTCCCCGGCTTCCGTTTCTCTCGTCCGCAGGTCCGAGCCCCGCAGATGCGCGCGGTGTGTGCGCGAGAGATAGCCTACGTAACGTCCGGTCAGGAACGAAAAGGATAGAACGGAGAGAAAAAAGAGGAGGCTGCACACCTCCCTCTCTTTCTCCCTCTCTTTCTATGTCTCTCTCCTCCCTCTCAGTTTCTCTCCCTCGGTATTTCGGTATCTGTCGCTATCTCGCGCCCAGCCTCTCTCGGAGAGTAAAATATGGGCGGGGCTTCAAGTCGCCCTCAGCATCTCACATCATACTGAGGAGTCAAGGTGTGTGTGTGTGTGTGTGTGTGTGTGTGTGTGTGTTTCCCTTTATTCTAACACTTTATACAGTACATACTAGAGGTGAAAAATAACAGGAGGTAAAATAAAGAGTAAAAAGTCTTTAATGAGCTTCAGCTGAAAACAGGGAACAAAAAAACTGATTTCTCTCCGCAGACACAGACAGTTTTAGAGAGTTTTAGAAAGACAGAACAGAACTTCCTGTTTACACACAGGTTTTTGTGCAGGTCTGGTTTTTAAAGGCGCTCATTTTTTCCACACTTGGAAAAGTTCTGATATTCAGAAAAACAGAATATTAATTTTAGTAATCCATTTTTTGGTTTAGTATTAAATAAACACCGAGAGAAATGAATTCAAACGTTAAAATAACTCACTGTAGTGTTCAGTGTAGTTTATTGGGGAAACGTATTTTCAATATAATGAACTCCACAATCTTGTAGAAGCCACTGGAATAGCTGCACTTCAGCAGGGAAAGAAAAGAAATAGAAAGATAGAAAAGAAATAATAAAAATAAGTAAATAAAAAAGAAAGACAATATAGTTAGTAGATCGTTAATTAATTACTTGTATCTGTATTGGAATGTGATTAATGTTGGGAATTGTCCTTATACCCAAAAGGAATAAACACTGCGGTGATTAGCAGTGGTTAGTTGAGGTATTTCCGAATAGTAGCTCCTCACTTACCCAGCAGATGGCAGAAAGAGACTGTGTTACAGTTGAACTAAAGGAAAATTAAAAAGCAGCTTTATTAAAACAAAGGTCTTCATCACCCACCGGACTACCTGTGTAAGAGTCGGTCCTGCAGTGCTGAGCTGGTACAGAGAGGTTCATTAAAATGTAAATGCTGAATCCTTATTAGAAACAAATTCACAAATCTACCTATCTATAGACTAAATCATACAAGTTTTTTTCTTCCAAAGGTTGCAGAATTCATTTTATCCAAGTTAATAGTTAGTAAATGTTTAGTAAATGAGATAATACATGAAATCTAATGAATGGCCAAAAGTTTGTTGAATTACAGAATTGTTTAGGTTGATTTCTGAGTGTTCCAGACACGGCATGTAGAAGAACTGAAGTGTCCTGAACAGAGTTCTGACCTCCTCTCTCCCACTGAAGACCTTTGAGATGAACTGATAGGTTGTAATGTTATCCACCTAAAAGGCAGGCTCTTCAGTTCAACACACCTGACTGAATTCACTCGACTTAATCAGGTATATTAGATACCTCCAAATTCAATTTAAATACTCTGATTAAAAGCAAGTTTTGTCACTCTACTCACTCAAACCTGTCTAAAATCTATTTCATCACTAAATGAGATTATTATTGGTCCCATCACTGAGGTAACTGCTGCTTTCAGGATGCCATTAACTATAAAAGGATCTATCGATGATACCCTGAGCGAAATCTCAACTTTCCTGCACAACCTACCCAGCTACCTTGAAGGCCATATTAAAAATATAAAAGACCTGGGGCAGGATGAATTCAACTTAATTTTAGAGTTTTGGAGCAGGAATTGCCTAACAGGTATTATGATCTGTCTCCACTTCCATTTCACAGGAGCCACAATGCAATGATATGATCTCTAGTTAGCTCTTGATCCAATGCCTGCTCCCAGAACACTGGGAAGATGCCAGAAATCCTGTCCCCGGAATACTGAGGACATGCCAGACAGTCTGTCCCAGATCACTGGGAGGATACAAGCTAGTCTGTCACTGGGATACTGGGGTAAGCTTTTCATCCTGTCCCTGGAATATGTGGGAAATAATTTGAAGTATACAAATATCTGAACTGTGTTTTATACTAAGTTGAAAATGTGATTTATTACACCAATTAAAAACACAACCAGGAGACAGCATGATTGAGTTATCAGGCTTTATTTAGTGATTAGATCTTTTGGGTTTAAGAACATAAGGAGCAGCATGACATGTAGGCCTCAAGGTCTGGGTGTGCTTATGAGCAGTCTTGTCAGGTTGAGAAGGATAAGTGATGATTGTCTGGCAGGCCTTGTCAGCTGTAGCCAGAGGAGGAACAATGTGTTCACGGTCATGCAGCCAGGTGGGTGAAGTGTTCACACCTTGAGAAGTATAGAGCTCCTCCCTCAAGGTATTTAAGGCACCTTGAACAGCAAGGATGGTCCCAGCAGAAAGATTTGACAGGTCTAAAGATAATATAGGTGATAAAATCGTATAACATGCCAGTGACAGTAATAAATAATATTAAATGATAAATAGTGAAAATCATAGCCAAGAGAACTTACCCATGCTGTCTCTTGAGTTCATATGTGATATTTTGTGAGAAAGAAAGAGAATAAAACTCAACTGATAAGGGCGAGAACGCCCATATTTTTTTTAAAAATCCATGAGAAACCTTGAACATAGTGGTATTTGAAAAAGCTACAAGTTGAGAAATAATGGTGTCCAAAAGTATCTAAAATATAGATACTTTAGAAGTAGAAAAGGAAATTTCCTCAGGGTCATGGGGAAGAACAACTGATAAGAAAAGAGAATAAAAGGAGAGTGTTTAGAAGTGTATGGTCGGAGGTTGTTGGGATGTTCATGCGTGAACGCCTCAATTCATGTATCAGCTGATTACAAATAAAACCTTGTATCTTCATTCATCCAGTCTCTCGAATTGGCGTCTTCTGTTAGAGTCCTGTTCTGACTGAGCTAACGGGTTAGTGTGGAACTGGTCAGATAAGTGTTAATTGATATTATACTTTGATAGATAGTATACACCGTCAAGCAAAAAATATTTTCCACAAATAGCAAGAGGATCACAGCCAGTCTGTCAGTACTGAAGTCATGTCTGTCTGTCCCAGGAATCCTGGTTATACAAGTTAGCATGTCCACAGAATACAGGCAGGCTGTCCCCAGAATACTGGGTAGCCAAGTCAAACAGCCAGTCCACAAAATACTGACTGGAACTTGACCAGTCTGTCCCCGTGTTACTGGGAGATACACAGCCTGTCCTTAGATAGCAGGAATATGCCACATACTCACTTTCATTTACACATTTTTTTTTTTTACATTAGCACACAGTCGTATTCAGGTTTTGTTATTGCTCCAATTATTAACAGAATTAAATATTCTAGAAATTATCTGGAAGATGAGCAATGAAGATTTAGCTCAATGCCAAGAAATCAAAATGAGAGGAATGCATTAAACAAAAACAGAAATGTGTAAGTAAAGAGCACAATACACTTACTTGACTTGAGATGGAGTTTATTTCCAGTTGAGGATCTGATTTATTTGTGAGTGTTTAAGCACTCTTAGGCAGTACGGATAAAGGGTAATGATTGGCAGCTACTTCAATCCCACAAACATTTAACTTCATGTTTAAAAGTTCATTGTCTGCGAGTATACATCCATATATTTAAAAAAAAAAAAAACTTGTGTTGGTTTTAACTAGTCCATATAAGCCAGCAGAACAGCGTGAGCATTCATTTACAGATCACAATAAAAGACGACCAACTGCAAAAAATACTAAAGAAAAAAATTTGAAAAATACCTCAGCACAAATGAACTAGTATTGATTCTATCGCAGAATTGCTTGAAAGAAAAAAGTCTCAGTATGTATTGTAGTAAGTGCATGATGTTGGCTTTGGTGAAATCTTTTAAAGACATTTACAAAATGCATTTGATCACACACATGAAATGATTTTCACCTGATAAACAACTAAGCACTATGTAGCATGAAAATAAAGAGGAAATAATGTAGCAAATTCATCAGTGTTTTATGATATAACTAGCCAATAGCTAGTAAAGCACACAATCTCCCAGACATTTTTGTTGATCTAATGACACTTCAAAGCATTATGTTAAGCTGCCCAACACAGTATCTGCCACTGAGGATGAAACAAGTGTACTTACAATTTTTTTTTTTTTTTGGAAAAACATTACTCATCGATGAGCTACAGAATATTTTTTCTCAAGCACTAACTACCAGGGAACACCATAAAACAAATCTGAAAGCTGTCCAAGAACAACAGAGAAAATAATTTGAACATATAAAACTTCAATGGGTTTTTTGTTCCCAAGCATCACCATGTTCACCAAAAGGTCCCCACAAGTGTGAAAAACATGATAACTACAAATGTTTAAAGTAAAAAAAGCTAAGTGTAGCACAGAAAACATGAAAAATTATCAAAAGTGTTCAGGGTTAAATCTGAAAGAGTTGTCAGTTTTTTGTTTAAAATTTTTTTTCAAAATTTCTATTATGCAGTATCCAGTTGGAATAGCAGCAGAAACTTTAATATGCTAGCACAGTTTTGGTTCAAACATGCAAGCATATTAAAAAACTTTCTGTCAAATGTGTTTTACCTGTCTAGAGAGTCAAAATGGCTTGCAAGCCACAAAACAAAGGCTTTACGTCTGAACAAATATAATCATAGACACCTGCTACATAAATGCCAAACAACATGGCAAATAAAAAGACATCATAGATGTCTGAAGGAAGAAACTACACCATCACTAAAATATTATAGCTTATAACTGTAAGAAGATAAGAGTAACAGTAAATGTGTGTGCGAAAGTTACAAATCATGAAGGTCATGAACATCCAGCTGTGTCTTTGGCCATGAGACCTGTTTTTTTTTTTTTTTTTTTTTTAGTTTTTCTGGGTGTTTACATGTTGCGTTTGGGTGTCTCTGTGGAGTACCCCACATCCACATCTGTCCTCCTATTCTTGGTCGTAATCTCTCTTGCAGACTCTGATTGGTCAGCTCGGCGATGAGGTATACCCTGGGTAATACCAACTGGTCGACTTTTCCACTGTCCTCCAGGTGGATGATTACAAGAGTACTGATCACTGTGACCACCACCTAAAACATCTCCTTCAGCACTGATTTTGAGGATTCGTGCTGGACTGCTATTATGATAAGCAGCCTGTAGGGGGAGATGTGAAGGTCTAACTGTTGGCTGATAGCTAGAACTAGAACAACTTGCCAGGGTTTCCATCCAAGGGGTACCATGCAAGGACCTCTGTTGTTGCTGAGACATGGGAGTCTGAGAAGAGTCAAATTCACAATCATGCCCTTGTCTCCAGTTCTTTCCTTGTTGACCCATGTCACAAAGGTCTTCTGCGTCAGTACTATTTTTCCTGCGGTTAAAGGAAGCAGCCATCTTGTGGCCATGTGAAACAAGTGATGCATAAAGTTCACTGGTCTGGAGTTCGAGACTATCTGTATCCAGAGAGCGACTACGTCGGTTCAGAGCGAGTGGTGCAGGAACTGGAGGGCATGAACGGCCCAGGCTAAGGTGACGGGGAAGACTTGTGATACCCCAAGCATTGCTAAGAAACAAACCTTGCTCGTAAGCATCAAAGGTTCTCTGATCACACTCAGCAAAAGCATCCTGCTGTAAATAGCAACTGTCATCTTCGAAAGCCTCGAATGGGGACGTCAACTCCTCCTCTTCCTCTACAAGCTCTGATTGTTCACACTCACCCTCATTCTCCATGTCAACCACATCAAAAGTGACAATGGCAGGAAGAGCACTTAAGCTTGGACCAAAAGGTGAGCTTGATTCAGAGCCATCCAAACTTTCTGTGGAGTTGTGATAAAGTCTGTTGTTTTTGGTAAAATCAACCAAGGCTTGTGAGAAACAGACCATTAGCTCCTCCTGTGATTGGCTGCAGCCTCTAGTGGGCAGGAAAGAGCCATCAACTGAAGCATCACCCCATTCTCGCTTGGGATACAGTACTGCATCTTTTACAAGGCTTGCTGTCTTTGAGGCTTGTGTGCTTAACCTTGAATCTGAAGTAGGTCCATAAATGGGTCTGTGCTCCACCTGAACCTCTTTTAAGGCTTGAGAGCCTTGTTGTGGCCTGGATCCAGACTGATGGTGTGCGTCCTCTTCTGGGCTTTTGTACGTCCCCTCACGAGGATTTGTCTCACTGTATAAATGGTCGCTACAATAAAGAAGTTGATCTTTGGATGGGTTTCTCAGGTTCTGCAACTCACAACACAGCAAGGCATGCTGGATCTTACTCAGGCGCTCCTCCTCTGTCTCCATGGCACCAGATTCCAAGGCAGCAGATGTCAAGGTATAAAGAAGATCTCCTTTACTGTTTCCACCCAGCAACCCACGATTGTCTTTAGAAGGTAAAGGTGGACTGAGCAATCGATCATCAGGCTCAAAAAGTTCGTAAAGAGCATCGCCGCTATAGCTATCCCTGGGAAGTCTTTCCTGCTGTGGACGTTCACGAGTATCCTCATCGGCTCCAGGTGTTGTGGAATCATAGTAACCCTCATCGCTGTTTGGCACTGATCCCTGTCGGTCACTCTGGGGAGTCAGAAGATCGGTAGGTGTAAGGACTGTTTCCGTGACTCCCAAAGGACTAGTGCTGGTGTTGCCACTAGTGCTGCTGGTGACAAGGAAGGAGCTGGTTGGCTGATCAGGAGTAGACGACGGGCTGGTGGTCTGCTCTGATGGTAGGTAGCACACCTCACTTCCCTCAGACTCCCAAAGGCTGTCCAAGTAGTCATTGTCCACTTCATCTGGAGTTGCCATCTCCTCTCCACCACCCTGATAAGTTACAAGGCAGGAGCTGCGTTTACCAGCATTACGACTTCCTCTCTCACCTGATACTGAACTCTCTGCGACACTAACGTCATCCTGGTCAGCGATGATGTCACCGCAACCAGTCAACGAATCAAAACTCTTCAGGGAGGATACATCTCCGAAAATCAAGTTGTCAGTTGAGGTGGACATTATAGGCAGGTCTCTCTCAGGCAAGTCTGCATGCAGTTCAGTGAGGCGTGTCATCTCAGAGTCTGCAGATAGCGGCTGTCGATATGTAACCAGGCCAACCTTTTTCTTCTGTTCCTTCTCTTCCTCTGCCTCATCCTGGCCTTCATCACCCCTTTTTTCTTCCTCCCTAGCCTTGTCCATGCTCCTTAATTTCTCAGGCACTAGTGATTCCTCCGGTGTGCATGTGTCAGTATGAGTGGCAGGCAATTTTGTGAAATCACTGCTGTTGGATTCCATAGGCACATCCGGCTCTAACAAATCTATGTGACTCTTACTGTCATTATTGTCACCATGACAACCAAGGTTTGTTAACTTTCCAGGCACTGTATCTCCCGAGGACATTTCAAGCATCTCATTTTTTTCCACTTCAGCATTATTTTTGTTTTTCCGGTGCTTCCTAATGCTGCTGAATAGACCTCTGAGTCCTCTCTTCTGTCGTGGGAGGGACTGTGACTTTGCATAACTTTCCTGCACTTTGTGGAGGTCAGTTGAGCCGTTTGGGTTATGGAATTCAAACTCTGCTGAAGTCACATCACCAACACCTCTAATGCTCTCTTCCCAGCATGCTCTGCTCACACCATCATACGTCTGACTCTTGGTTACACCCATCTTAGATGACCACCTTCCTTGACTTTTGCCTCTTCCTACGAAAAAGCTGGGCAGCATACAGATGCTCTTTCGACCTCCAAAAAACTTGAAGGCTGTCTTTCTTAGTTTCCCTGCCGGAGGTGACTGAGGTGACTGAGGATCAGGGGAGATGGCATCTGATGGCTGGCTACCACCAGCCAGCTCACTCCCCGTTGGAGTCTCCATGGTGACTCAGAAACTCGTTGCTACAGTCGTATAATCATGACACGGACACCTCTCCCATTCTTAGTTAAAAGGAAAAAGTCCATCAAATACATCTTCTGCCATGTCAATTCTGAAAAACAAAAAACAAACAATCAGACAGGATATTTAGGACAGAAACACTGAAAACATGGGACCTCTATGAACCATGAATAATACACCATGAGCACCATGACATAAAGCTTAAATAATGGGAAGGAAAGCAAAGCAAAAAAAAAAACAAAGTGGAGGCAGACAAACCAGAGTCTTTAGTGTGAACGTGCAATTATTCTGCAATGGTTCTGCCACATCTGTTTTTTTTATAAGGGGAACTAAATTTTGATTTCCAGCTAGGGTGATAGTCACACTGTGTTTCACAATGGTTTCAAATCAGATGTATTTAAAAAAATCATTAGAAAAACCATTTAAAAGAACATTGTGATTGGACATAATGCATGCTGATTGCTGAATTGCTAATTAATGCTAATTATGGGGACCAAATCTGATTAAACAGAACCAAGAGGAAAACTCCAACTGCAGCTGAGCAATTATAGAGGCTGAAGGGACACATTTTTCTGTAATGACACAATGAAAATAGTCTAAGGAAAGCTTTATGAAAGCTTTATAACACACTGCAGTCCAATAACGCTTCTTGTTTCACTTTAATGCTAAATGTATTAACAAGGCATCAACGAATTGGAATAGAAGAACAAATGGTCCACACAGCAGGGGGTTGAACATAATGAGCTGACAGCTGTCAGGGGAAAAAAGGTGGAAAGATGTACAGTTGGTTACGAGACATAAAAATAAATTTAAAAAAAATCAAAAAAGTACACAGGTTTAATTCGTCTCTGATCATGAAGCAGCTCCATTTTACATCTGTAATAAACAGTTTGTAATTCCTGTACTATTTATCCATCGATGCTCCCCTGAAGTTCCTCAGCGGTCTGTGTTTGGAGCTCACTTTTACAAATCACCTTAATTACCGCTAAAGTGTTGTCTATTATAAAAATATTTTGTTTTGTCTCACAGCATCTGTTATTAGCGGATTTATTCAAAAAGTTAAAGAAACACGTCTGTAGAATCACTCACTTCAAATCTTTTATGGAATTCTATTCTTCTGTAAAATAACTGAAGTATATAGTGAAAATGTCTTAAAAAAGGATGCACATCGGTGGTGACGCAACTGCTCTCGGATTAAAGCGCTTTAATTTTAAAACATACACACACAGAGTTTTATTCTTCAAAAGGAAAAAAGCTCTTCGCAGCTAGTCCTATACAGACGACGCTACAGATCCACATACATACATATACACACACACGCGCGCACACACACGGCATTAATGTGGGCGCAAAATGAAAGCTTTGATGAAGATGAAGATTCAATAAATAGACATTTAAATAAATACATCATTACGTACAGCAACAATTTACCTAACCTTAATTTTACCTCAGCTGAAAGCCCACCCGTATTCATACAGACGCCAACCTTCCGCCGCAGCCTATTGGTTATCGCTAACCCACCTCCTGTTTTATGATTGGATAATGACACTGTCTGAGCGGCGGGCAGAGTCAAACGTGCCCAATCACGGAGCAGGAGGGCGGGGCTTGTCAGAATGTAGGTGAGGAAACAACAATGCCCTCGCTAACGGTTCGCTCGGTTAGCTACCAAGCTAAAGCTTCGTTTACACAGACCTTATACTGACTTTGAACATTTTAATCGTTTTTTGTTTCCTTATGCACCTAAAACAAAATAGACGTCAAATCCATAAAAAAGAGAATGTATATTATATATAATATATATATATATATATATAGAGAGAGAGAGAGAGAGCAATAAAACAAAAACAGACTCACCATTTTATATTTAATGTCTGCTTTAGTTGAGTCAATTAGCAACAGTCTGTGCAGGAGAAAAATAGCTTTAGCGTCTGAACCGACCGGTGATGCGTCACTTCCGAAAGAACCGCTTTGCACCTCGGGAGATGTAGTCTTATGTCTACAGAAATCATGTTATTGCGTCGATAAGATAATATTAAACCCTTAAATTGAGGGAGTCGTTAAATATTGTTATAAACAATCACTACAGGTTATTTCGTAGTTCGCTTCGACTAAATCTCTCTCTCTCTATGTGGTTAAAATGGTTAGTTTTTAGGTTAAAATATTACACCATACACAGTAATTAAAGCTTTAAAGCTTTAGTATTGTATTAAAATGTAAAAGCGTTTAATTAAAATCACTGCTGATATTTCACGCAGATGAAAGTAAAATTAAAAATTTTCTTTCCCCATGTTCTTTATTTCACAGCTTTTCATTCATACACATACAAAACTGGGATATTTGTACAAAAGCATGTAAAACAGCTTCCCTCCTGTCATCCAAAAATGTATGTAAACTAAACCATACCCTATACAGTGTGAAGTACAGGTAAGAATAAAATATCAAAAAAAAAAGAAGAAGAAGAAAAAAACATAAAACGTTTAAAAAGTATAAGAATTAAGAAATGTGAAAATCACTAATGTACAAAAATATGTATTTGTATAGGTGAGCTGACTTTATCAAACATACAACATAAGATTTTACAATTTTGGTCTTTTTTTAATATTTAATTGAACAACTACATTATAAATAACGTCCCTTTGGTTTTTAAGTTTTGTTCTGTTGGCTCATTTAGCTAAACACGTACTGGAAACTTAAAGCCTCCAATTTAGTACAGTGCAAAAAGTGTGAGCTGAAGGACTACATTAGAATAAGTCTTCATAAAGAATTCAGCACTGCCTTACGAAAAGGTTTATTCAGTGCTTATGACAGTGTTATGAAGGCTCAGTGTAGATACAGATGACAGGAAACGCCTCTGAATCAGAGACTGAAAGAAGGAAAAGTGACGAATTTGAAAGTGATGAATTATAAATGCTAAATGTAAAAAAAAATAATAATAATCTGTAAAGTCCTGACCGACTCATCAGTTCTGTTCCTCCTATCTTTGATCGTCGCATTTTAGTTCTACAGAATTATTGCTGTTACACTTTTGTTTGTTTTTTTGCACTAATATTTTGCGATGATGTCGTAGCTACATGTTTACGTGCCACATGATTTCACTAAACATCAAAACATTAAACAAAGACAAACGTTTCTTTTCAATATGAGCTTTTTTTTTGTCTTAAAAAAAAAAGATCGATGGAACATTTTCAGCAAATTCCAAAGTAGCCAAAAAAAGTGCAAAGGGTTCAAAAGTAGGAACACTACAGACAATAATGTCTAAAAAATATATATATATATAAAAATATTATTTACAATCAGATATGTCAGAAAGGCAGAAAGGTGTGATGTCATCAGGCCGACATTTTGAGAAAGTATTAATGATGTGTTATGTAAAGGAATGTTGGGGTGTGGCTAAAATAACATTCCATTATTCACACTTTAAGGTGTGTTTGTGTGGAGGGGCGGAGTTAACTACAAGTGAATTCTCTTAAATGTTCAACATGTAAAGAATGTTTGGGGGCATCGCTAAAATGTCATTTATTATAATAAACCATGTTTAATGTACTTAATCATGTTTTGCTTTTGGTGTTTTAGCTAAATTGCTATTTAAATTTTTTATTTTAGTTTCATTAGGTAAAAATAAAACGATGTGGCTTAAACACTGTTTAGGAAGCGTGGCAAAAGATTACTTTATTGTATGTTATGATAATGGTGTTAATGGTGTGTGTAATTAATTCACCCTCTCACTGTGTGTGTGTGTGTCTGTCCTGAGTGGTCTGTTGTTTCCTTTCGGCTCTTTCCTAAATGTCAGTTTTGTTACTAGGGAGATTCGAGAGGATCCGTTTTCTCTACCACCTCTTTATAGATCTGGGTTGCCATGGAAACAGCTTTGTCCTTCGCAACCACCTCCGGCTCACTTTCGTTTTTCTCCTGCTTTGACTCCGCCTCTGCTCCAGCGCAGCCACTCGAAGACGTACAGTCTCCGTTTGTTTGGAGAAAGGAGGAGGTGGGCGTGGCCTCAGCATGGCCATTTTGATGAGGAAGCATGCTGATTGGTCCATCAGAAGCAGAGAGGACTCCATCAGCGATAGCCAGCTGCTGAGTGGTGGGATTTTGAAGACACAAGTTGATTGTAACCAAAGGAAAAAAACATTTCTGTAAAAATGTGTTTAGTGTAAAAAAGTGTAAAAGGAGAAAAACGGCCTCATATCTTACTCTCTGTAGTTCAGTCATCGTCCTCTCCTCAAACGTCTGTCTTACGGTCAGAGACAGCAGTGTGTCCAGGATGGACTGTCTTGGGTGTATCCCTTTATCATAACGATTATACATCCCACACCAGAACCTGACACACACACACACACACACACACACAGTTTAACACAAACTCGCGTTCATGTTTATCAAAATTTATACTACTGTACTGCTTGAAAGCTCAATGTGTGTGTGTGTGTGTGTGTGTGTGTGTGCACCAACTTGAAGTGCAGTGGCAGGGTGTTGGGTCTCAGTAAACCATTGTGTGTAGTGCGTTTGTACACAGGGTTCCTGAACTCATCCTGATGCTCCAGGAGATACGGCCACACAGAGAAGGTCCTCTCTCTGAGCCTGACACACACACACACAGAATCACGAATCAGAGAAACACTCCAAAACCAACACCTGATAGCTATGCTGACATGCTGATTAGTTAGCTAAAATGTTGATTAGTTAGTTAGTAATGTTAGTTGATTAACAATGTGTAAGATATCATGTTCCTCAGTCTGTCAGTGTCTAAGTCTGTCCTTCAGTCTTTCTGTCCCTCATTGTCTCAGTGTGTCAGGCTGTCTGTCTCTCAGGCTGTCTGTCTCTCAGGCTGTCTGTCCCTC
>JAOTRN010000030.1:12439744-12442244 GCA_028566695.1 Bagroides melapterus
ACACACACACACACACACACACACACACACGCATTTTACCCAGAATTCTCTCTGTGACTTTCCACAAGACTTCTGATGTAAAAGTGCCATGAATTAACAATTGTGTGTGTGTACCACGTTGATGTCAGCGTGGATGAGGCGGAGCTCCTCGACGTGTGCCATCTTCTCCTGCAGCAGCAGCTCCATTTCCTGTTTGTAATCTCGCAGGTGTTTCTCCTCAGATTCCAGTGTCGCAAACTCGGAGCGGAGACGAGACTTCAGCTTCTCCATCTGCACTGTCTTATTACTGTGCGCACACACACACACACACACACACATTATTATTACACTCCTGTCCATACTCAGCAAAGTACAAGTTTGTGCACCATTAGTTATTAAAGAATGATACGTCATAGTTTTATCAATTTGCAGTTAGGTGTAATGTTCTCCCTTTCATCACCAGTTTCTCTTTATTTCTCTCGCTTTATAAGAAAAAAAAAGAAATAAATAGAGTTTATTGTACTTTATTGCACATCTGTAAATCTGAAAGCGCCACACGTTGGAGACTCCTTCCACACGTCACAGATAAATAAGGTCTCTTTAACACATTATTTATTTATAAGTCTGTTCATTATCACCCGAGCATCTGATGAACAAATTAATGAATGAACATACTGTTGCTATGGAAACGATAACATAGCACGAGCGCGTTAATATGAGCTAATTACTGGCTGTAATAAGTGTGTAATAAATATAATTAATGAACAGACATTAACTCCTGGCTAAAGCTAGATCTAAAGCACTCTGGTGGATTACATTCTGTAAATATTTAAATCCTAAAACTTTCATTATTAAAAGTATTGAGGGTTTATTAATAAACGTTTAAACCTCATCATTTTAATGAATGAAGAATAAATTTATCAGGTGTAAACGAGCGGCTCGGACCAGATGTTTATAACAATAGCTAACGCTAGCTGCTGTCTCTTGATTCCTGACAGAACTCACCGGATCTCTTTTATATTCTCCAGCTTGCTCATGATCTCCTGCTCCTCGGACATCTTGACTTTTAAATCAGCTTTTACTTCCGGAACGAATCTAACGCGCGGTGAGATTTTAGAATTATCGTGTTCGACTCATAACAATGCGAGCACTGATGCTAAACCGCTGAGGACTACAGCAACCCAGAGTCTACACACTCACTATCCCATGAAGCTTCGCGAAACCGGAAACAGGATGTGCTTTTAAGGCAGTGGCTACCGGAAAAGCTTTAATACCTCAATTTCCCAGGATTCCCAGCGACACACTTTTTAAACCTTACAGTAGTATAACAGCTTTTTATAACAAAACTTTATGATCAAAAAGAGATTTGGCTTTTACAGTCAAACAAGACAGACAGACAGACAGATAGATAGATTGATATTGCCTGCTGCTAAACGTTTCTCTTAAATATTCATTTTTTTATTGTTTATTATTTAATTAATAAATAATCTTCACACTTTATTAGTTATTAGTTGAATATTTACCCCGCCTGTATTTTTTAAACATATATATCTGTCCTATGGTATTGTTTTGTATTTATTCTGTATGTTTTGTTTACGTTTTAAGTTGTTTAAGTTTATATATTATTTCCTATTATGTTTTGTTTTTTACTTTTTTGTAGTTTGTTTTTTTTCCCCACCAGTTGGATGGTTGTGTGCGTATGCAGAGTTTTGTGAAACCGACAGGGGGCACACGGGCACGCGCGCGCACACACACACACACACACACACACACACTCGGACGCACGCACGCAGTGTGGGAGGCAGCGCTGAGCGCGAGCTGATGCTGTGCCGGAGATTGGGGATTCGCCCGGTGTCTGTGTGCTTCTATCGGTATAATTTTAATATTTAAAGAGCCTCCATTTTTATTTTTTTAACCATGGAGGAAAAGAACGGGCCTGTCTCGTGTTTCGTGATCGCTTAGAAAGAAAAAAAGCCCATTAAATCCGCTCCTACTATAAATAAATGGTTTTGGAGCTGGCAGCGCCCGCAAGTGCAGGCCCGCTGCTGCAGCGCTCCATCCCGCACATCGAGCGTGTTTTCCGTGTCAGGGTGAGCTGCAGCGCCGCCGACACCCACACAGACACCCACGCACACACCGAGACCGGGACACACACCGACAACTCGAGCGGCACCGATCCCGACCTCAGGAGCGAGCCGGAGACCGGCGGCGGTGTGGTCGTGATCATCCAGGATGGCACGGAAGAAGACTGCAGCAGGGCTAAAGTAAGTGTTCAGGGACCTGACAGCATCACGATGTGTTTACTGAGGACCTGCTACTGCGATCCTCATTCCCCTGCAGATTCACCTCACAGTGCAACATGCAGGAAACACACACACACACACACAGGAGAACCATTTACATCCAGATCATGCATCATGCTCGTCTTTATTCACAGACAGCAGGACTTCGGTTATGTAAGGACTTAAACACTGTGTGTCGTGCTGTTATAGGGAGATAATCAACATCAGGGTGGTGTGAT
>JAOTRN010000030.1:12444744-12456266 GCA_028566695.1 Bagroides melapterus
ACCAACAGAATGTGTTGTTGTGTTGTCGAGAGCGGATATGACATTTCTACAAGTTCTACAAATCTGTTCTCGTCTCCACTGAAGGCTCCGGCAACCTGACGTGAGTTATTAAAAACAAACGTGTGTGTAGAACAGAGCTTACTGTTTCAAAGATTATCCACATTTCTGCTCTCTCTCTCTCTCTGTCTCTCTCTCTGTCTCTCTCTCTCTCTTTCAAATCCCACCACAACTAAACCAAGCAAATAAGAACACGAGAACTCGGTGAAGTGAAGCTCTACAACCTGATCATGGTGATATTTAAAATAAAATCCAATCCTCTAAACCTGATCCAGAGATAAACATCTACAGGACTCATCCTGAAACAAGGTCATGAAAGAGGAATTCCATTCAAAAGTTGAAAAAAGTCCATTCAAAAAAGAGTGAATGTACAAGTGGTTCTAGAGTAAACGCATATAGAACATCACACGCAGACCATTTAAAACCCATGTACTCTCACCTCAATAAGTCTCTAACCAAGACAAGCAATAAAGGTGTAGAACCTCAAACCACCTCTGGAACCCATTTCACATCACACACACACATAAACACTAGAACTCATCTCGCATCACAAACAGATTCTAGAACACAAATCGCATCTGCATGACTTTGATGCAGAACCTGCAGCAGCGTAGCTTCTCTGATCAGTTGTCATCCAGCAGCGATGCTGAGGTCAGCAGAAGAAAACGACTACAATCTGATCTGAAATCAGACACTGGAGGTTGGACCACCAAACTTCTGTGACATTATTTAAACTTCGGTCTGATGTAGAATCATCTTCTAGAGATGACTGCGGTGTTAGGAATTAGTTGTTCTGATCCTCATTACACTGATCTGGAATCAGTTATTATACAGTGTCTGATCTGAGATTGTTATGTAGCAGTGCAGACTGCAGGAAGTTGAGCTGTAGACCTGAGTGTAACTGACCTGAAGTCAGTGGCATTCTGTAGAAACCCTTACTGACTGATCTGACACCAGCTTTATGTGTCTGACTGCACTGAGAGGTGTGAGGCTTTATCCCTGACCTGAGGTCAGGCCTGGTGTAGAAGGGTGAGTCTGCAGCGCTCAACCATAAGCTGATCTGACATCAGTTTTTAAAGCGACTGATCTGACATCAGCTGGTGTTGTAGCTGAGCAGAGGCGGAACGGGATCCTGAGGGACGCGGCGTCACGACTCAGGGAGAGACGACCGTGTCACAGCGAGGAAGGAGGAACGCTCTCTGACACATCTGCAAAGAAGGAGAGAAAGAGGGGGAGAGAGAGAATGAAAAGGGATGAGAGGAGGAAGTGAAAGAAAGATGGGGGAGGGGGAGAAAGAGAGAGAGAAAGAAAGCCCCTAATGTCGTAAGATTGTGATTTCCAATGATGTGTTATTCTAACACATTGCGTATTGCGTAACACACACACACACACACACACACATAATGAGTTCACTCTATCTTCATGTCATGGTTATGTTTACATCTGCACAGTACAGCTCCATGTGACTGTGAGAATTGATGTGTGTTAAAAAAAAAAACTACATCTATATCTATCTATATCTATCTATATCTATATCTATCTATCTATATCTATCTATCTATCTATCTATCTATCTATCTATCTATAGATATATATGTGTATGTGTGTGTGTGTGTAAAAATATATATACACAAATATATGTGTGTGTGCATGTGTGTGTGTGTGTTTGTGTGTTTGTGTGTTTGTGTGTTTCAAGCTTGCCCAGAGAACATTGTGCAGTGTTTTGTGTTAGTCGTGACTGCTAAAAAGCAGTTAGCTGATGACAGGACTGCGTTGCTAGGCAACCGGTGTCATGAGCACGGAGAAGCCTCTCATAGCTGGATAGTGATATCGGCTTACACACACACACACACACACACACACTTTAGACTACAGCCCACACTATAACACTGTTCTGTACATAGGAAGATGCACGCGCACACACACACACACACACACACACACACACACAAAATGCCTATGTATTTCCTCATGTCTAATGATCTCCAATAAACAAATGAACATTAAATGAATTCCATTAAACATAAGAACCGTTTTCCGTTTGCACCTGTGTCACCTGACATACCTGTGAAAGTAGGCAGGGTTTCTGGATGAGACTTATTCATGTGTTCACCATTTTGATCTCGGCTAGCTGCCTTAGCAGACTTCAAACTTTAATCTAGAATGAGGAATTTAAGTGAGGGAAAGTCAGTAAGGGTTCGTTATTAACATCACTGGAACACAGCCACGTGAGATGGGAGAAGTTCTGTGAAGCTCTGGAAGAGAGAGACAGAAGAGAGAGATCTGCACTCTTTTATCTGTTCTCTCATTCCCTTTTTCACCATTTCCTTTCTCGTATTTGTGTATTTCTTTCTCTCTCTCACTCTCTATGCAGGACTACATCGTGTCTCTGATCTCTCCGGCACAGAGACATCATGAGCGTTTGACCCTGTGGCTCCAGCGTCGTCTTCGTGAGCCGGAGAGTTCCGAGGTCCGAGAGCATGCGCCCAAGCTGATGGAGGACGAGGAAGGAGAGGAAGAAGGGAGTAGCTCGGAGAGTGAAGGAGAGACACAGAGTGCAGGTAGAGAACACGGAGGAGCAGGTGGAGGAAGAAGAAGGAAACACGAGCTGATGATGGCGACTAAACCTCACCGCCAGCTGTGTCGATCTCCGTGTCTGGACCGTCCGAGTTTCAGCCAGAGCAGCACGCTACAGGAACTGCGTGCTGATGAGTCTCTGGCCACTCCCACTTCCTCATCACTGACACCACCCACTTCCTCACTGGGCCACACCCCTTCAGATCGGGATTACCAGAGTAAAATGGAGTTTGCACTGAAGCTAGGCTACTCTGGTGAGCAGGTGGAGGCTGTGCTGAGCAAACTTGGACCGAGCGCGCTCACTAACGATGTTCTGGCAGAACTCGTACGTCTCGGGAATAAAGGAGAAATCGAAACACAAACGCAGACGCAAACATCCACAGGACTAACGCCAGCAGGGTTAGCGCTAACTCCACGTGGCTCTGGAGCAAAAGAAGCTGTGAGTCCTGAGGCGTCACTTGAGGAGGAGACTAACGACACGTACGATAACCTCCGACCCATCGTTATAGACGGATCCAACGTGGCCATGAGGTACTGATTTTACCTGATAGGGTTTGAGCTGTTAATTGTAAATTAGCTCTGGAAGTTTTTTAGGATATAAAGATCTACAACAGTGTAGCAGATTTAGGAAATTTTCGAGGAAAAACAGCCTCAGTTTTTTGACTCATTGCTATGGGGATACATTCTCTCTATCATCTAGGAGAATATACAGATCATGCTTGTGACCCAATAGAAAACAGGTGGGTGGGGCTATGGTCTCTTAACAGTGTAAACACACATTTATCATTTTAGTAAACCATCTCTAAATGTTGAAACATGGTCTTTGCCACTGCACAACTTTAGCATGGTGGTCAGTAACACCCTGATCAGGAGGCACTTGCTTTTGAATATCTCATTTCATAATTATACACGAAACACTTCATCAGTTTAAACTTCGTACATCTGAAGTCTAACTGGTGATACAGAAACCTACAATAATGATAAATAATATCATTACAGTAAAAGTGCACGTCTGCCCCCTAGAGGGAGGGTCAGCAAATGGGTTGAAATAGCCACTTAAATTTCAGGAAGATAAACAGCCAATTTGTTAGAAATTAAACTTCTGTTGGAGTTTTGATTCCTTGTCTGCCATCAGTCAGGGTTTAATCGTGTTGAGTAGAAGCAGTCTATGGATAAATAGTATATGTGATGTTGGTGGATGATCATGTTTATACCAATCTGTGTATCGTTTCATGTGCATATGAGTAACCTGGTGTCTGGGATGTTTTGTAGCCATGGAAACAAAGAGGTTTTCTCATGCCTGGGCATCCAGTTGGCGGTTGACTGGTTCCTGGAGCGAGGACACAAAGACATCACAGTGTTTGTACCGGCGTGGAGGAAAGAGCAGTCCCGACCTGACGCTCCTATAACAGGTGAGTATGTAAAAGAACCCAGGACTACCTTTTGTATCACATTTATATGGTTACATTACGAGACATGATGTGACACCATCTCTGTGTTCAGATCAGGAAATCCTTAGGAGGCTGGAGAAAGAGAAGATCCTAGTCTTCACTCCTTCTCGTCGAGTCCAGGGACGACGTGTTGTTTGTTATGATGACCGATTTATCGTTAAATTGGCATGTGATTCAGATGGCATCATCGTGTCGAACGATAACTATCGAGATCTGCAGAATGAAAAGCCAGAGTGGAAAAAGTTCATTGAGGAACGGCTTCTCATGTACAGTTTTGTCAATGACAAGTAAGTTACAGGTTATATTTCTATTGTAAATGTAAATGATAATGTGTCCAATGACACCACTTAAAGTTTTTCATTGTGTTTTTGTAGGTTTATGCCACCAGACGACCCGCTAGGCCGACATGGCCCAAGCCTGGAAAACTTCCTACGCAAGAGACCTGTCGTCCCTGAGCACAAAAAGCAGCCGTGTCCATATGGTCAGTACAACAAATGTAGGCAACTGTGTACTATCATTATTAAATAGATTAAGATACACCCATATGTCAAAGTTTAATTTGAAGATTTGTCTTTACTGTTTTTATTTTCTTTGAATTTTAGGTAAAAAATGCACATATGGTCACAAGTGTAAGTACTACCACCCAGAGAGAGCAGCACAGCCTATACGATCTGTCGCAGACGAACTCCGTGCTTTTGCCAAGCTCTCTGCTGTCAAGACCATGAGTGAAGGTGCTCTCGCAAAATGCAGCACTTCTGGTGCTACTGCAAAAGGAGATTGTTCTGAGGTGAAAAGAGTGGCACCAAAACGTCAGTCGGACCCAAGCATCCGTTCAGTGGGATGCGAGCAGGAGGAGCGACTCTGCCCGGCTCGGAAAGCCGAAGCAAACTCGGTTCCATCTCTAGTGACAGCTCTTAGCGTCCCGACCATGCCGCTGACAAAAAGTCATGCAGCCGGGGCATTGAACACTCGTTCTGCAAGTAGCCCAGTACCGGGGTCACTTCACTTCACACACAGCTCGCTAGAACATGCAGGAAGCATCCAATACCCTCCGATCTTGGTCACCAACAGCCAGGGTGCCTCCATGGCATACAGTGAACCCTTTCCCAAATATGATTCTGTAGTTAGTGACCATGGATACTATTCAATGCTGAGCGATTTCTCCACCATGAGCTTAGGAAGCATGCAAGACAGCTTCTGTAGCTTAGAACAGCCCGATCCGGTTGGAGTTGGAGGAGGATATCCCGGTCGAGCTTCCAGCATTTGTCCTGAATCTGGACGCAGCCACTCTTCAGACTCATTCTCGTCCTACGGTGGAGAAATGTACTCCATGGAAGGTAGCTTGGATGATGGGATGAAGGTTCCACCTTCAGTGCAATCCCAAGTGCAATCGCAAGCACAGTCCCGCTTGCAAGCATTTGCTCATGGGTTTCACCATGAGGCTTTGACCAGAGTCCAAAGTTATGGCACGGATGAACCCAAACCGGGGCCACGCAAACAATCCTCGGCCCACCTCGTGCCTCATGCACAGCACCCAGTGGTTGGAGCTCGATCCAGTTGCCCGGGTGACTATCCTCCACTTCCCCAGAACGTGTTGCCTTCATCTGGCCCTGCTCAGCCAGGCAGATCCTTGGGAATGACACGAATGGACAGCATTTCAGATTCCCGCCTATATGAAAGTAACCCCCTCCGGCAGCGTCGGCCCCCTCTGTGTCGAGAGCAACATGCTAGCTGGGATCCTTTACCATGTGGGAACGAGCCTTATGGGTATGGAGGTTACGGACTGACGGGAGGACTCATGCCTTGCTGTGAACGAGTGATGGTTCGGAGTATGCCAGAAAAGATGGAACAGATTTGGAGGTCACCGTGGGATATGCCGGCAGGACATCACGGACCAATGGAACCGCAAGAGCGCCATCCGATCCCTGAACATCAGTACCAGACTTACCGAAACCTCTGCAATATCTTCCCAGCATACGTAGTCCACTCGGTCATGGAGAAGAATCCTCATATGACGGATCCTCAGCAGCTAGCAGCGGTTATTGTAACGAAACTACGGTCCTCTCATTGAGTAAATGAGGGAGAAGCAGCACAATGTCTTACGCTTTTCTTTTTTTAAACCGGATCTACACATCCACAATTCCTTTTTCCTATATTCTATTTTTTTAATCATCCTGGTGATCTTTCCGTATCCCAGCGTAACTCTATTCTTTGCATTAGCACCACGATTTAGATTACCATGTTTACCATGCCTGTGCTTCATGACAGGCCTCGTACCGAGGTTACAGAAATCACCCACTGAAGAATGAAGCAAGTTTGTCTTTTGATGAAGGTGTATTAAGCAATTTACTTCTTCATATTCGCAACTTTTAGGTTTGAATTTTGGCAAAAATGCACTTACAAGACCTGAGTCTAGACCAATGATGACCAGCTGTTTTTATTTTTTGGCTGATTTAAAGTGCTGTATTTTTCAGACGTACATTATATTTAACTCTATAAAAAAAAAGCCCTAACCACATTCTGTCTACTGGGAGAAAAAAAACAATTCTACATGACATTTTGATTTGATTAAAATTAGGCTAATGTGCAAATTATACGCTACATTGTATAAACCTGCTAGAGGGAAATAAAGTGTCTTGTTCTCTGAAAAATACAGTACCATTTTCAGTACCAATTTTTAACTCTAGTAGTTTTATGTTAAACATATTTCATATTTGATTCTTAGGAAAGAAATCATTTGAAAAACCCTGTAGGGAAACACAGATCATAAACGACTGTGTTATGAGAACAATTACGAATTCACTTGCACCACTGTAAATATTGTGATTATGCGATTATTTTCTGTTTTTTTTTTGCCTCGTGAAAAGGTGAAAACATGAAATTTCCGAAAGGAGCGTTAACTCTGGAGTACCTCAAAGTATGAACTTTGACCTTTTTAAACTCTTATGGCCTTACATCGTGTGACCTCACCACAAGTGTGTTAACGTGATATATAAATATATATTTTTCTGATGGTTGTGGAGGTCACCGTGTGTGTTTAGTATTTAAGCACTAGCGGTTATTTAGAGCAATTATTTTCCTGTGTTAGAGATACAACGTTGCAAAGACTACCTTGGTATTTGGAGTGAAACACCGCCGACCTGCCAAAAAAAAAAAAAGCAAACAGTATCCCTATTTCCTCACTCGCACTAAGCCATTTTAAAACATTATATCACGCTGCTTAAACAAGGCCAAAAAGATAATCAGTGTGTGTTTGAGTGTTACAAAAATGCTAGCTAGTAGCTAGAATTATATAGCCTGTTAGATGTGTTTACTGTGCAGTAACTTTACAGAATCTAGAAAATTTCTCAGATTAAATTTGAAAGTGTTCTTTACGTGGTCTTTAAGCTCTGTTTTGGTACTTGAGCTGTGTAGGTCATGAGCGATATGACATTTTTCCAAATTTGCGTGTTTTAATTGCTGGAAGTTTGGAAATTTACAGCGGCAGTGATTTATATGGACGATTTTAACTTTGGTGTGGAAACTGCCGAGCTCGTCCACCTTGACGTCATAGGTACAGTAAACACTCTCCCGCTGGCTGAAATGCGTAGCTTGAAATTTTTAGCTACTCATCCTGCTATTTCAGCTAGCTTGTGTTACAAAAAGATTGCTAGCTAATAACAGTAGCTGAGTATAATGCGTATACAAGAAACTAATTAGCTAGCTAGCTGAACACTGTAACCTGGTCCGGGTTGTAACAATGACGTCAAGTAGGACTCAGTTATTTTTACTAAACATACGTGTAAATTTTAGCATCAGAACTGTAGTCATTATAGCTTTAACAAGCTTCGAATTGATGCATGAGATAATAAATCAAGAGCTTGACACTTAATTGGCTTGTTAGTCAATTAAGATGTATGGCAACTTAACGAAATTTGTGCATTAACGGAGTTACGGCAGTTGGTGTGTCTCATCAGCAAAATGCTCCTGAAGAGCATCTGTTTTCTGATTGGTGCTGGGAGACGTCGCCATTCTGCCCGTCTTTGTATATTATATTATTATATTAGCGCAATCTTAGCAAAATCTTTGAATGTTCCAGACTTGGAGAAGTGTCTCAGTGTCTGGGTGGAAAAAGGAAACTTTATTTCGTTGTTGTAGTTTGCTGGGGTTTGGTTTTCATGAGCGCAGGTTACCGCTCATGGGAAGGTTGCGACACACTGCCTACCTGTTTCTCCCTGTGCGATACACACACACACTCAGAACACAAGGCTGTCGTTGGGTTGTTTCTTACATTTGATTGACGGGTCGCTTGCTGCTACTTTTTCTGAATAGCTTCCTTTTTATAATCCTCTTGTTCTCAATTTCACACTATGATATAAAACTTTTCAGTGTTTACCTCAACATAGGTTCATGGGCAGGTTCCTGGATTTGTGAAATAGTTTGAGTTCCTTAAAAGGTTCCTAGTTTTCAGTGTGGCTAACATCCCCAGGCTACAATTTTCTTCCAGATATAAACATACAATTTGCACCACACCGATAGGTTCCTGAAGAGGAGCTAAAAAGGTTCTTGGAACTAAAATCAGCCACACATACTGCAGTTTAAATGTGTTTAGTTTTAGTTCCTTGAAAAGGGTCCTGGGATCCTGGATAAAAGTCCCAGCAGGCTTCCTGATAAAGAACTTCAGAAAAGGTTCTAGCCTCCTAAAAAGGAACCCGGACATTTCTCCCAGATCCCACTGATCTGTTGTAGGAAGTGGGGTTAAAGTGTTCCGAGTCCTGATCACAGTCAAGTTTTCCTAATAAGTTTAATGGTTTTCTGGATAAAAGTTCCTCGTAACCAGTTTGTAGTCATATTTAAAACTGGAAGTTGAACTTTATTTAAAAAAGAGAAAGAAAGGAAGTTCCCTGGAGAGAAAGGAACAGTCTGGATGTGTTTCTTATGGTCAGTTCTGAATCCTCAAAGCCATGAGGTTGATGTCAATGATGTCAGTGATGTTCTTGACTAGATTTGAGGTAAAGTTCTCTTTTTTTTTTTTTTGCCTATTTCCTGCAGCTTCTCAGTTTATTTTCTTGACCTGCAGCAAGTTATCACGCCTCAAATGTGTAGAAACGACCTTTGCTTGTTGATACAAATTGTATCTATTTCTTGATTGTAAAAAAACTTGAGCTGTACAGTATTACCTAAATACATATATATAAATATATAGAGAGTTATATATCTATTAAAAATAGCTTAGTTTTATTTAAAAGGATAAAAAACACATTAATGCCATAATGTTAGTGACACTATGTGTCACTAGTGTAGCCCATACAGAAGGCTTGTTTCCTGCCGGGCAAGACGTCTATAGACAGGGATCTCTTTCACATCCTCATTCGGTCTTTCACTCTTTATCTCTTTTTCTCTCTTTCACTCCAAAAGAACGTATATGGCTAGTGAGTGGGCGTGGTCAGTAAAATGTGACTGACTGATGTGAATCTGTCAGATAAAAGTACACAGTAACGTCTCGAGAAAAGAGACATGCCCACTCACCCAGGCCCTGACACACCAAGCCGAAGCCGGAAAACTGACAGCACCATGAAGCGTAAACATTCAGCTGGTGCACTGAAGCCGTACCTGAAGTGATGTGGTGGTGAGACTTACTGCAGCAGCATGTGACTGAGATGTAGCTAAACCTCCAACCTCGACTACCATCAATCAATTAAAAACAAATCAGACCTAGGAATAAACAGCCAGGAACTAAACTTGTACAATGTAAAATTGAAAATGTTCCTAGTCAGTCTAAAAGGTTCCTAGCTTTGTAAAATTGTTCTTTGATTCCTAAAAAGGTTCCAGTAATCCTGAGAAGCTCCTTTAGTTCCTAAGGAGGTTCCTGCAGTTCCTTGTTAAACGTTCCTGAGTTCCTGAAAGGGTTTAAGCTTTGTAGGCAACTGTGTACCAGGTTTAAACTTTTTTGGATCCTGGATAACGTTCCTAGGTTTGAGGAACAGTGTAAATGATATCAGTTGGATTTGTAGTTTTACTGAATCACAATAAAACACACAGTTTGTCTTTCTTAAACTTCTGCTGATGTCTTGATTATACTGAAACTTTGTCCATTAACATGCTGGAAAGAACCTCTGGTCCAGTTGGCTCGGTGTGTCAGAACCCAAAAATCCTGTTCCCATACAGGAACAGGATGTGACCTCTCTCTCTCTCTCTCTCTCTCTCTTTTTCTTTTCTTTCATGTTCCTCTGATGTATGGATGGGGTAACACACACACATGGACGGTATGCTACTGTCCAAATCTATATTATATATAAATACATATATAAATATTTTTCCTTTTGTAAATACTGAAACCACATGAATTTGCACAGTATTAGTGCTTTTTACAAGCATGCACACACACACACACACACACACACACACACACGCACACACACGTCGCCTTGCTAACCCCAGCTAGCTCGGGTTTCTATGTATAATAAATTATATGAATAAATCGCTCTGGACTTTTGTGTGAACTGAAATGTGGGTTCCTGCAGAATTAGAATATTTTCTGTTTTGTTTTGTTTTTCTTTTTCTTTAACACACCCCTCTCTCCTGACAAGTGCATTATGGGTAATTGCCACATGGTGTGGACTATGCTTAGCTGTGAAAGGGTTTAAAAAAAAACTTGTGCACTACGTTGTGAGTAGGAAGTAGTTTTGAATGTGACTGTCACCATGACGACATGTGAGAAGAGTTCTCAGATAAATGTGAGTGTTTTTATGACCAGTGAATTGAGACAGAGCCCAAATAAAGCAACAACACACAAGGACACACACTAGTACAAACACACACATTTTGTAATGCATTGAGGTGACACACACAGTATTCAGTTCTGTTAGATATCAGAGAAACTCAAATCAGCCAATTTAACCATGTCTAAAGTTTCTGAGGTCCTAAAAGTAGTTCCTGTAAATTCTGTTTGTAAAAAGATTGTGGGTTCCATCTAAGGTTCCTGGAAATGTTCCTAAGTCAATAAAAATTTCTGCATTTCCAGATACCTGAGAA
Source organism: Bagroides melapterus (assembly GCA_028566695.1). NCBI lineage: Eukaryota > Metazoa > Chordata > Actinopteri > Siluriformes > Bagridae > Bagroides > Bagroides melapterus. Next base: position 12,455,844 of record JAOTRN010000030.1, read on the forward strand.
TGTTTGTGGATCCTGAAAAGGGTCAAGAAAAACAGCCTACAAACATTCCTGAGAAAGTTTGTTTGTTTCTGGAAAAATGGTTCCTTAGAAAGTATCTGGTTCCTGGAAAAGTTTCCTGTTGTTCAAATGTACTTTATTGTGAAATGAGAATTTAATATCAGCATACACACAAACCTGCCTTATAGACTGTAAAACCCTCGGTGTGTGTGGTTCCAGGACTTTTGACACAGATGTGTGTATCACAGCGATCTGAAGTCAGTTCTCGAGTCACAGCAGTGAATTCTGATTCTGAAACGTTCTGAAGAAGCGACTTTTCTCTGAGGATCCTCGTGCCATGGACTGCTGAGATGTAAACTAAAACCACCGTTAAGAAGTGTCTATTTTACCAGCTATCACACACACACACACACACACACACACACA
>JAOTRN010000030.1:12468606-12480020 GCA_028566695.1 Bagroides melapterus
TATGGTGTATTATAGTGAGTATGGTGTGGTATAGTGAGTATGGTGTATTATAGTGAGTATGGTGTATTATAGTGAGTATGGTGTGGTATAGTGAGTATGGTGTATTATAGTGAGTATGGTGTATTATAGTGAGAATGGTGTGGTATAGTGAGTATGGTGTGGTATAGTGATTATGGTGTAGTATAGTGAGTATGGTGTGGTATAGTGAGTATGGTGTAGTATAGTGAGTATGGTGTGGTATAGTGATTATGGTGTATTATAGTGAGTATGGTGTAGTATAGTGAGTATGGTGTGGTATAGTGAGTATGGTGTAGTATAGTGAGTATGGTGTATTATAGTGAGTATGGTGTAGTATAGTGAGTATAGTGGAGTGTAGTGACAGAAACACACTAATGAAAAATGTATTTACTGGCTACATTTAAACACAGCTGGTAGGTTCACTGTCTGTTATAGGTTCATCCCATCCCCCAACACACACACACACACACACACACACACCTCTCTATCTCTCTATCTCTTCCTCTCTCTATCTGTTTGCAGACACAGCACATACTGTGTGTGTGTGCATGTGTGTGTGTGTGTGTGTAAACCATGACTTAGCACACACAAACATATCTCAGCCAGAAACCGCTTACTTAGAGGACCTCATATTTTCCATAGACACACACACACACACACATTCATTTCAGCACAGATTCCTCTGAAACAGCACTGACAGTATGCTTGATAGACTAACCCACACTGATACCCTCCACTTAACCACACACACACACACACACACACACACACACACACACAGAGCTGTTACAGTTGTGTTTTGAGTCACAGCTTCCTGTCATAGAGCTAAAGGGTGGAGCATCTCTATCTCACTCTTACTCTCATTTTCTCACACACATATATATTTAGATGTAGTTTATATACATATATATATATATACAGTGTGTGTGTGTTTAGATAGATGTGTATGTGTTATTAAAATATTCTTTGTATTTTTGATCATGTATATGTGAGTACACTATTAAGTAGTTTATTTGCATTTATGTGTGTGTGTGTGTGTGTGTGTGTGTGTGTGTGTATACGCAGGTGGTGAAGACCATCGGATTGAGGGAAGTGTGGTTCTTTGGACTGCAGTACCAGGACACCAAGGGCTTCCCAACCTGGCTCAAACTCAACAAGAAGGTGTGTGTGTGTGTGTGTGTGTGTTAACTGTATTCTCTTACTGTACTCTAGAATTCCTAGGACTTCAAGCAGAAACAGCTCCATCAGTCAGTTCATGTGTGTACATGTGACATAAGGAATATAAAATTACAACATAAACAATGTCGCATAATGATCTGCATAAATCTAAATAAAAACATCAAACTGACCTGCAGCTCTGTCATGAATATATAAAAATTAAATAGAGTAGTGAGAGAGAGAGAGAGAGAGAGAGAGAGAGAATGTGTCAGCATTTTTGCAAAGCCACACATCTCGTACAAACACACACACAAACACACATCCACGTCGGCAAAAAATGATGAGCGGAAAAGACAGATGAGCGACAGAAATAAAACACATGTTTATGAATAGATTGATAAAGTGTGTGTGTGTGTGTGTGTGTGTGTGTGTGTGTGTAGGTGACGGCGCAAGATGTGCGTAAGGAGAGCCCGCTGCTGTTTAAGTTTCGTGCAAAGTTTTACCCGGAGGACGTCTCTGAGGAGCTCATTCAGGAGGCCACGCAGAGACTCTTCTTCCTTCAGGTGTGTGTGTGTGTGTGTGTGTGTGCGCGCGTGTGTGTGAGTGATGAGTTTAATATTTTTACACTGTACTTGTAAATGGATGTGTTTAAAATGAGAATTTATGTGTTTGTGTGTGTGTGTGCATGTGTGTGCGCGCGTGTGTGTGAGTGATGAGTTTAATATTTTTACACTGTACTTGTAAATGGATGTGTTTAAAATGAGAACTTGTGTGTTTGTGTGTGTGTGTGTGTGTGTGTGTGTACAGGTGAAGGAGGGAATTCTGAATGATGATATCTACTGCCCCCCTGAGACCGCTGTGTTACTCGCCTCGTACGCTGTTCAGGCCAAATATGCCGACTACAACAAAGACATACACACACCTGGATACCTGTCCAATGACAAGCTCCTCCCCCAGAGGTGTGTGTGTGTGGGTGTGTGTCTGTGTGTATCTTTGTATGAGTGTGTATGTGTGTCTAACTCTGTGTGTGTCTGTGCGGTGTTTTTCAGAGTGTTGGAGCAGCACAAACTGAATAAGGAGCAGTGGGAGGAGCGAATTCAGGTGTGGCATGAGGAGCACAAGGGCATGCTCAGGTACACACACACACACACACACACACACACACACTTCCAGACATACATACAAACACATTTCCTCAGTTTCCTAAAGTCTATACTCAATCTAACATTCTTGTGTTGTGGCACAAAGATCATCATCTCACTCAGAAAGTAAACGTGTGTGTGTGTGTGTGTGTGTGTATTAGGGAGGACTCCATGATGGAGTACCTGAAGATCGCTCAGGATCTGGAGATGTACGGCGTGAACTACTTCAGCATTAAGAATAAGAAAGGCACGGAGTTGTGGCTGGGCGTGGACGCACTCGGACTCAACATCTACGAACAAAACGACAAGTACGCACTGCAGACTTCCCCTAAGGCCTTAATCCTTCAGTCTATAACAGACTATTTTAGAATAAAAATGATAATCACAGGTTCTGATGGTTTTATTATAATATATATAACTATATTTAACTTTAGCTGACTCACAGTGACACACACACACACACACAGTACTGAGAGAGTAGAGAGGTTACAGCACCTCCTAGAGGACAGAAAAAACATGTATACATGCTTCTATATTTGAACAGGTGTTTACATCTAATGAAAGAATTTTGAAACACACACACATATGTGAAAATGCTAATGTTTGTTCTCTCCTGCGTGATGTTCAGGATGACCCCGAAGATTGGTTTCCCATGGAGTGAGATCCGAAACATCTCCTTCAACGACAAGAAGTTCGTCATCAAGCCCATCGATAAGAAAGCACCGGTGTGTAACATGACCTGTGTGTACATCTGTGTATAATGACTATAAAGATCAAAAGTAAAGTGTGTGTGTGTGTGTGTGTGTGTGGTGCAGGACTTTGTGTTCTATGCCCCTCGTCTGCGTATTAATAAGCGCATCCTTGCCCTGTGTATGGGGAACCACGAGCTGTACATGCGGCGCAGGAAACCCGACACCATTGAGGTACAGCAGATGAAAGCTCAGGCTAAAGAGGAGAAGAACCACAAGAAGATGGAGAGGTGAGATGTTTAATTATTGTTCATAAAGGAGCATATCATGTCAATTCATATACATATGGAACAATAAAGCCGTCATGCTGCATGATAAAGTCACATGTTCCTGGCTGCAGGCGAGTGTGTATAAAAGCCTGAAATAAAAACACTCCTTTATGTTAGTATTGTTTCACTACTGCACACATCACAATGCCTAGAAGAACAATTTCCATCACTCGCTCTCTCACACACATACGTACAGGGCCATGCTGGAGAATGAGAAGAAGAAGAGAGAGCAGGCAGAGAAGGAGAAGGAGAAGATTGAGAAGGAGAAGGAGGAGCTGATGGAAAGACTGAGACAGATCGAAGAGCAGACCAAGAAAGCTCAACAAGGTCCGTGTGTGTTTACTGTTAATAATGATGTGGTCAGAGTGTCTGTGAGTGGGTGTGGTCAGCATGAGTGGGTGTGGTCAAAGTGAGAGTGGGTGTATTTTGTGGGAGGGGCTGAAGTGTTGGGTGTTTCAACAGGATTTGACAGGAGTGGTGTCTTCTTCTTTCATAATAATTGTGTGTGTGTGTGTTTACAGAGCTGGAGGAGCAGACCCGCAGAGCATTGGAGCTTGAGCAGGAGAGGAAGAGAGCGCATGAGGAGGCGGAACGTCTGGAGAAAGAGAGACAGCTTGCGGAGGAGGCCAAACTTACCCTGCTGCAGCAGGCTGAGAACCAGATAAAAAACCAGGAGCACCTGGTGTGTATACATAAAAAACATACCCTTAACACTCATTAAAGGAACCAAACACACCCTGAGTACTCTCCTAAGAAAGATGAAACTCTTTGCCTGTTTTCTGACTACAGAAAACCACAGAAGAACCGCATGGAAAATATGATGGACTAATGTGTGTGTGTGTGTGTGTGTGTGTTTAGGCTACCGAGCTGGCAGATCTTACTTCTAAGATCTCTCTTCTAGAGGATGCTAAGAAGAAGAAGGAGGAGGAAGCTACAATGTGGCAGCAGAAGGTGAAACAACACACACTTTCTTCACTCTCTTCTACACATCACATCTAACATCATAGTTATTTTTCCAGACACAGAAACACCCGGGAATAGAATAAAATCTCCTGGGAATATTAATGATTCTGGGTTTTTCTCTATAATTATAGGCAGATATGTGCCTGTGAGTGTGTGTGCAGGTTTTTAGCCCTTTATGAGGACCAAATGTCCCCATATTGACCCTGTGGAGACACTTGCTATAGAAACAAGTGCCTTTACTGAGCTTTTATTCGAATGTTTCCTGCTAAATAATGAACTTTCTGTTGGAGTTTACACATTTCCATCGCTGCAGTGACCTCGACCTTCCGTTCACCCTCCGCCCAGCTGCTTTTTACTTTTCCATTCTTTCCTTTTCTTTCACACTCGTTTATATGGAAGGGCAGACTCCCTCATTCCACTGGGGATATCCTGGAGTGTAAGGAGTGAGAAAGTAACCTCGGTGACACACACACAGACACAGACACACACACCTCTCCCGGTCCTCCTGCTTGACTCAGTTCTATTTAAAGATACATCGCCACTCTGTCTCTTTACACAATGGAATGTCTAACCGTCTGAACTACAGAAATAAAGATGTTATGAATACATAATTGAAACTCAACTCAAAGACTCAACTCACTGTTTATTTTCAGAAGACTTTTGTATTTTTAAGTGTCAGATTTCTAATGAACAGATGTAGACATCAGTATAGCTAGTCATCAGGTAAGAGTGTAAAAGCAAAAACCGGTAGCAAAACTTAAAAGTAAACAGCGATGATCCAGTAGCTGATTCTGTAGTTCATTAGTAGTAAAGACTTTAACGACATGCTGTAATCCCGCTCAGGCCACCATGGTTCAGGAGGACCTGGAGAAGACGAAAGAGGAGCTGAAGAACACAGTGATTTCAGCTCACGTGCAGGAACCTGTTCACGGAGAGAGCGATCATGATGAGAGCGACGAGAGCAGTGCAGAGGCCAGTGCTGAACTCACTAACGCTGCTGCGTACAAGGACCGCAGCGAGGAGGAGCGTATGACTGAGGCCGAGAAAAACGAAAGAGTGCAGAAACACCTGCAGGTAAGAACATCACACTGCAGGATACAAACCAAACCTTTGGTCGTGTACACTTTTGGTTAAAGACACACACACACACACACACACACACACACTCACTCACTCACTCACTTACTCTCTCTCTCTCTCTCTCTCTCTCTCTCTAGGCTCTGAGCACAGAGCTGGCTAATGCTCGTGACGAAACAAAGAAAACGCAGAACGACATCATCCATGCAGAGAATGTGCGAGCCGGACGTGACAAATACAAGACGCTGCGGCAGATCCGCTCCGGAAACACCAAACAGCGTATCGATGAGTTCGAGTGCATGTAAAGGCCCAGACACCACAAACAGCCAGCAGGGGGAGCCACAGCCTGGCCACCACTCCACAGCTCACAACACCAAGCACAGGCTACACGTTATAGGGGTTACGGTATCTTTATAAGGGAGACCGATTATGCATCTTTTTCAATTTGTCATTTTTTTGACCTTTATAATAAAATATGTAAACATATATAATCTATATTTTTGAAACTTCATGATGGGTTGAAGATCAGCTCTGTAGTTCTACTGATTTGACTTTAGTACATTGATTCTCTAGTCTCGAGACAAAAAAAAAAAAATATTTACTACAAGTCGCTTTTCCAGTGCCAATTTACGTGATTCCGCGTTGTTAATGTTACATTTTCATTCTGGTTTTCTTTTTTTTGTTTGGTATCCTGACATATATAATAACTTCAGCGAGGTTATTATTTACACTCAGTGCCATTATGATGAAGCAGCAAGTTTGTAGTTGTGTTTTTTGCTTCTGATTTATACCTCTATTAAAAAAGGGCTTGTTTAAAAGTCTTGTAGCAAATTTCATACTTTTTTCCAAAAAAAAAAAATTAAAAAAAACTAACTTCCTGTTTGGCATAAACAAAAACAGTGCAATTACTTCAGATTTAATACAATTTAATTCTAGATCTAATGATAATAATAGTATCGTATCCATGAAGGTCATCACTTGTGCCAAATCAGTCCTCATTCATATCAAGTGTGTGTGTGTGTGTGTGTGTGTGGTCCCTGTTGACGCCCCTCCAGGACACGGTGCAGGTCTGTGGACATTCCCTGTATACTCCAATGCAATCGAAGTCAAACATCAAACTGTAATTTTTTTTTCCAACATTAGTGTTTGTTGTTGTTTTTGTTTTTAATGTTAATTTTTTTGTTCTGTTTTGTTTTTAAGATATGGAAACTTTGCAGTATTATCTTGAAGAAATCTGTATTAGTAAAACACAGTAAAGAGCTGCGTTTTTTCCCAACTTGTAGATTTTAGATCATTTATCGTGTGTTCTATTTATACACGACGCCTCTAACACGCTACCGTCGGTCTGTTGCCGAATAAGACACTGCACTGAAGCAGTATGGCTATTTTTATTTTATTTTGTTTTGGGGTTTTTTTTTTTTATCTCGGGTTTATTCTTTAGCTTTCGAATAATCACGACTGTTATTGATATGTAAAAGATAGAGATTGTGGATTAGTTTATCTTCTGTTTGCCGCTCCACAGGTGCCACGTGCCTTCTGTTTAGCCAATCAAGAACAAGGATATCTGCTTTAAATCTTCATTTAAACTGTCAATAAAGTATTACAAAAGCACCCGGAAGTCACCGCCCCTGTTTTTATTACAGTTTTTATTAACTCCTGATATTTCAACACAATGCCTTCTAATAATACTGATAAATATGACTGATCAATAAAATTAACTATCACTAAGATTATTATCCATAATGCTTTATTATAAATTACTCTCATTACTAAAGCTTTACTGCTGCAGGCTTCTACCATCACTACAACTAACTATTACTACTGTTCATACTACAACTAGTATAAGTATACTACTATAACTACTATCGCTACCATTACTGCTATATAATAACTATTACGAGAGCTAATGCTATTAATATTACTATTATTACTGCTAGCTGCTAAAATGATCCGTACTCCATCTAAGATCACTGACACACCATACAACCATGTACAACTAATGAGTTTATTCCCAATACTAATCCCGCTAATCCCTAATCATAATTCTATCGAGCTGCTGATCGATTCTCTGATTAATGAATAAACATATCATCTAATCGTCACTAGATGGCGCCAAACTCTTTCAATTCCCGATACGGATTAATGGCGCTGAACCTGGAACTTTACACAATGCGACATTCAGCACTGAGGAAGATTTAAGAATAGAATAGAATATTTCATTATCTCACAATTAAAGACTAAATAAATATCAAATAATTATCCTCCACAGTATGCAAATGAATAGTAAATATTAAACTATTATAACAGTGACGGAATATTTAATACAGAAGTATATAAATTTAGCATCACATTTTTCAGCGTTTAGCATTAGCTAGCATGAGCCGTCTATTTGTTTTTTTAGTAATTGTTTACGTCAACTATGGAATAATTATTATATGGTTTAAAAATAATAAAGCTTATAATTTTAGTCAAATTATCTTTAAAATACTCAGGGTTTACATGTTTTTAAAAAAAATCAAGTGTGCTTGTATTTAATCTGCTCTGTTAACCAAAGGTTAACTAGCACATTTTAGCTTATAGAATTAGCAGCTCCTACTTTAACGGTTAAGCATACTGTAAATAAAAATATAGCTTTATTTAACACATCGAATTATAGACCTTTAAAATAAATATAATCATTTTGGTTATTTGCGTTTTAAGTGAAAGTTTTACCTCAGTGAAGCTAGCGGAATGCTAACAGGATTGATCTGTTCATGCTAACGAGGTTTGACGATGTTTAACGATGATCATGTGTTAGCGTCATGGCTCCATCATCTTCTGACTGAGCTTTAATTCAGATCTATAACTCGTTATATTCATTCACACCTGAAGACTGTGGTGGGAAAAAAATAACTGTTTTAGTGAGAGACAAGTTAATGTTAACTGATCTCTCTCTCTCTCTCTCTCTCTCTCGCACTCTCTCTCTCACTCTCTGACTGTCTCTCTCTCTCTCTCTCTCTCTCTCTCTCTCTCTCTCTCTCATTCGCACTCTCTCTCTCTATGGGGTTTCCTCAGTTCAGGCTCCAGCAGTCTCGGAGAAACACACACTCCATTTCTTCACTCGTCATGTTTCTTGTCCTTCTCTCGCTTCTGTCCTCTGTTTCTCTCACCATGGCTTCTCCTGTAGGTAAGACTATTTTCTTCCTATTTATTTTCCATCTCCCACTCCATCCTTCCCTCAATCTGTTAGTCTAGCGATTACTCCATCTCAGTACATATCCTATTCCTCTAATCACGTAATCCCTCAATCTATCTCACTCCATCTCTTATTCCTTTAATCACTTAATCCCTCACTCCTCTCTCACACATTTCACCTCTTACACTCTTTCACAAGAATCTCTCTCTCTCTCTCTCTCTCTCTCTCTGTTTCTTATAATGATGATTTACAGATAAATCAATAAACAAATGTTATATCTGTGAGCATTACATAAAAGTTAAATATTTTATCTTGTATGTGTGTGTGTGCAGTGTGAGTGTGTGTGTAGTATCACTGCTGTGTAGTAGATTATACATTTATAAATTATTATAAATCTATTCTCACACACTTTTCTCTCGTCTCTTTCTCTTCCTCATTCTTCTCTTCTGTCATTTTTCTTTCTCTCTTCTTCTGCTAGATGTTGAGAAAAAAATGAAACTTTGAGTATATATGACACTTTGGAGTTTGTTCTTCATGGTTAATGCACACACACATACACACACACACACACACACACACACACACTTAGATAAAGTTCTTAAATGATTGTTTAAGGTTTCTTTAGGAGAAGAAAGAACTCTGTTATGCATACAGCCGTTAATGCAGAGAGATGCCTAAAAAAAGAAAGAAAAAAATAAACCATTTAATTCAATTTGTTCTGCTCATATTTTTATTGTGTGTGCGTGTGTGTGTGTTCTGCTTCCCCTGAGTGTTACGCCTGACAGAATTCTAAAACCCTGAAGAGTGAGCGAGACATCCAGAAATATCCACACACACACACACACACACACACTCTCTCTTTTGCTGTTATTGACTCTGACACGAGACAGCATGTTTTCTTTTCTCTGTGAATCAAATCTCACTCAGGATATTCACAGGAAGTGATGTCACACAGGAAGCTGGATGTTGTGAAGTCATGAGGCTGGGAGGTCACTCGAGTGGTGGCAGCAGTTTTCCCAGCGGCTTCCATCAGTCATGTGACCTACCGGCATCATGACCCCTGACCTCTACAGAACACCATGGTGTGTGTTTCCACGGCAACTAGTGTATGTTTACTTGTTGTTTTGTTCAGGTGTGAATGGTTCAGACTAAACAGATTGACTTGACTGAGCTTTTAGTTACTCTCGGTGTGTGTATGTGTGTATGTGTATGTGTGTGTAGATCTGGAAGTGTGTCCTCTGGGGCAGTTTCCGTGTGGGAACCTGACGGTGTGTTTAGCGCAACCAAAACACTGCAATGGCCAACAGGACTGTCCAAATGGAGCTGATGAGGAGAACTGTGGTGTGGGAACACACACACACACACACACACGCACACAAACGCAAACACAAACACACACACATACAAACACACACACACACACACAGACAGACATACACACACACACACACCTATGCTGCTTTCATTTTAATTGAAAATTTAGTAAATGAACACTGTGAATCCGAAACCTGCTTACTCATCACTATATCTGCTGAAGTGTAAAATGTGTTATGACGTGTGTGTGTGTGTGTGTGTGTGTGTGTGTGTGTGTTACAGTGGATAACAGTGGTTGGCCGCACCTGTTTGATGCCTTCATGAAGACTAGAGCTCAGGAACCTAAAGAGTGCAGTGAGTTTCTGTTACTCTCTCTCTTCTCTTCCTCTCTCTCGCTCTCTCCCACTTACATACACACACAGATAAATATCAGTACTTTCTTTGGCTTCTGTATTTGTGTGACTTTTAATTGCAACTTGTTAAATACAGTGTGAATTATTCATTTATTCATATGGTGTTAATTATATAATCATTGTGTGTGTGTGTGTGTGTGTGCGCGCGTGTGTGTAGGCTTGACCTTTTTGTGAAGACCATGATGATAAAATAACAGATTTGTTTAAATAATATATTTATTTAAAAAACATGCTTTTAGTTCCCTGGCAGGAGATTAAGTTTTGTGTGTGTGTGTGTGTGTTACAGTGTTGGACGTGTACCCTGATGTGTGTTATTGTGAGGGTTGGAAGGTGAACTGCAACAATAAAAACCTCAACAACGTTCCACCAGTTTCATCTAACATCACTGCACTGTGAGTCTCTCTCTCTCTCTCTCTCTCTCTCTCTCTCTCTCTCTCTGTCTCTCAAACACACACGCGGGGTGCGGGGGCAGGGAGTGCCATGGTAACTGTACAAGGTTTGATGCCGTCCAAACTCTTTCCGGCTCACAAGTGGTGATGAAACTGTGGAACTATGATGTAGTTACTGCAGAGTCGCTATAAGAGCGCTGTGTGATAACGTGACCCACAGAAACATCTCCTGGACTTCTGGAATGGTTTCTATAGTAACAGATGAAGTGATGTTTTCTTCTAGAACAGGTTTCACGTTTTATAGTGAAAGACTCTCAGCTTCCTGTTTCCTGTTTCCTGAACACAGGATCTTCCAGCTTTATACTTGTTCCCTCATCACTCTTATCTCTCTTTCCTTTCAATAAATGTTCTAAAAGTTCTCTGTTTCTGGTTCCCTCCATCATTTCTCTCCTCTTCTCTTCTCCTGTGTGTGTTACAGAGAGCTGAATGGTAACAACCTCGTATCTCTCCATCCTGATCTGTTCATCCGCTACAGACAACTGGAGAGACTGTGAGTCTTCATCCTTCCATCATATCATCTCTCCATCCTCAGGTTCCTCTGCATCTGGCATAGAGGCTCACAGAACCCTTAAAGTTTCTCTGTACAACAATAAAACCAGGCAAAGAAAAGAACTCTCATTAAGGGTTCTTTGGATATCCCACTTGAGTTTTATGTAAAACCCTGCGAAGGAGAAGTAGAACTGAGAG
>JAOTRN010000030.1:12838456-12848936 GCA_028566695.1 Bagroides melapterus
AATATAAATAAACACACACACACACACACGCACACACACACACACACACACAGAGCTCTTATTTATTAGGGTTGATATTAAATAATTTTAAAGAATGTGCAAATTTCTAACACACATTTCTAACCCTGTGTGTGTGTGTGTGTGTGTGAGTGTGTGTGTTCTCCAATGGTGCTACATGATTGTATTAATATTAATAAATAAATGTGTAACAGTATTACACACTGTACAAGTTTAATCACACTGTGTGGGTTTCTGTTAATCTGTTAATCTCACATTCCACAATAAACATCTTTAATCCAGCTGTTTCTGTTGTTTATTTACTGTCTTCTCTCTCTGCATCTCTTCTGTTATCTATCTATGCTGATAAACAGACAAAGACTTTTCTTGATTTATTAGTTCACACAATTAAAGACTTTTTTACACACTTATAAGATTTAAATGAAATTTTAACATTAAATAAAGTTAATATAAATGTTATAACATTTCTGAATTAATCTACCTGATAAAAGAAAGAAGATATAATTAATAAACAGCTCAAAAGTACAACTGTTGTTGCCATGGCGATGATTTATGTGCTGTGGGTCACTGTATCAAAGCATTTCTCACAGTGAATCTTCCCACAGTGGTGGAACATGGAGGACATCATGTCATCTAGTGATTTAGCACATGTAGCACACTGTCCACACACACACACGGGACATTACACAAACTGAACATGTAGATGAACAGACATGATTATATTGACAGACAGACAGGTGTGTTTACCTGAAAGCACTCCACATGGCAGACAATTGGAGGAATGTTCAGTGTTTCTCACTACTAATGAGAAACAAGTGAAGAAGAATAGTCACATGATCATACATCATGACACGTCTTATCATTCAAATAATGTGGTGTATAACATACAGATAGGTATACACTCACTCAGAGTGAGGTGTGCTGTAGACCAGAGATGCTGAAGAGAGAGACACAGATGTTGTAACTTCAGGTGTCTTCACCAAAGATGTTGTAACTTCAGGTGTCTTCACCACAGATGTTGTAACTTCAGGTGTCTTCACCACAGATGTAACTTCAGGTGTCTTCACCACAGATGTTGTAACTTCAGGTATCTTCACCACAGATGTTGTAATTACATCAATGGTGTTGAGTTCATCAGATTTCAGTGTTGGTTTGACTGGTACTAACCCAGATTTACCTTCAGGGCTGAGACACACACACACACACACACACACACACACACACATTAAATGTTATAATAGACTCAATCCTCAGTCCTAAGTGTTTTATGTTTGGATGTGAATTGAAAATGAAAATATTCCAAGATCACTTACTCAAACTTCGCATCTTCTCCCTCTTTTTCCTGGAGACATGGTTGTGTCCTGGACAGAGGGACTGGGCTACAAGGGGTGGGGCTTAAGGGGGTCAGAGAGACTGGGCTCTGAGGGGTGTGGCTTTGCAGGGCTTCACTCTGAGGGGCGTGGCTCTGAGTGACCAGACCACTGGAGGTGGTGACTGGGCTAGATTCCACAAAGCCTGGAGATTTACTAAAGGCACACAGACACAGATAAACAATCAAACACACACACACACACACACACACATTTTAACATTAACTGGTGTTTTAAAAAAAAAAGTGTGTGTTGTTATACATAATATTTCTATATGATGGTGTTATATGAGATACGTTTAGAGGGTTTAGTTTAATTAGAGTTTTTCTCACCACCTCATGATGTTCATTCATCATATAAATTTAACACAGAAACTTTACATTTCATTTTAAACTTCATCATTTTTATATTTCTGTAAAGCTGCTGTCATTTTTAAAGTGATCAACATCAAACCAAGTCTCATTTCACTTTATATACTATATATACAGTAGAAAATATATAAAGTATTGTACACCATAAATGTCACACATACACTCGAGTGCAAAAGTTAAAATGAAATGGACATTTAGCACGATTATGTCCTTCATTATCACCAGTGACAAAATCTTAACTCCACATCTAACAATAGACTCCAGTTGTTTTTATAATCATTGAACATCAGCATTATTTTCTTTTTTACTGATATTCATTTATTCTTTTATACATTTACACACAGATAAATTACACATTATAGTCTCAAGTTTGATTCTTTTTAAAATAAATGATTAATAACGCACAAACCATTCACCTGTGTGTGTGTGTGTGTGTGTGTGTGTGTGTGTGTGTGTATTTGTGTGTACAGGTGTGTCTCTTTATGTATGTGTGTCTTTGTGTGTGTGTGTGTGTGTGTGTGTATGTGGGTGGGTGTATTTGTGTGTGTGTGTGTGATGGCCTGACGTTATATGCTCTATTAAATAATGTTATTGTTGGACAGTACGTCAGTCCAGTTCCACCCTCAAATTATCCCACAGTATTGGACTCCAGACCTTCAGACACACCGCTGCAGGACAACGAGTCTCCTCTCACGTCTCCTCTCACGTCTCCTCTCATGTATCATATCACATCTCTCACTCTCCTCTCACGTCTTATCTCATATCGTATCTCACGTCTCATTGTCTCACACACACACCATTTATAGTTACATTTAATGCTGTGGAACATCTGTGTTAATAACTCTGAACATCTGAACACACACACACACACACACACACACACACACTGTAGGGAAGGTGATTAAAATATTAAAATCGAATCATTACAAAAATCATATCAGTCTTTTCACAATCACAGCTGTGTATGTGTGTGTGTGTGTGTGTGAACAGTAAAGGTTCTCAGTATGCCAGACGTCTTGGAGAACACACCCCAGAGAACACCTGCTGTTGGAAAAACTCTCAGGAACCACATGAACTCTGAATCTCTCTCTCTCTTTCTCTCTCTCTCTCTCTCTCTCACACACACACACACACACACACACACACACACCCCTCTGGTTTCTAAGCTGTTACACACGTGTCATATCACAAGATTACAATCTATATTTAGGGTCACTCTCACTCTCTCACTCTCTGTCTGTTTCACTCTCATTCTCTGTCTGTTTCACTCTCTCTGTCTCACTCTCTGTCTGTCTGTCTGTCTAACTCTGTCTGGAGGGGGTGCAGGTGAAACTGTTGGGTTTAGAATCTCCTTGTCTTGGGATAACCCTCCTGCACTTCGTCTGTATGTCAACACTTGAACACACACACAGCAACTGAGGGTTAAGGGCCTTGCTCAGGGGCCCAGCAGTGGCAGCTCGGTGGACCTGGGATTTGAACTTGCAGCCTTCTGATCAGTAGTCCAACACACACACTCACACTCCAACCCCGGTAACACACAGGGTGTTGATTTTCTGTCAGTTTTAATTATTATCTGCCAGTCAACATGTTTTATCTGCTTGTTGTTAAAGTCTTTACATCACTGAAACCTGCGTCTTTAATGTTTAATTGAGACAGAAATGAAGAAACAGCACCACCGATTGGCGGAATAAGGAACTGCACTTTCACTTTTATTTTAGTGTTGTAAGTCTGTCAGCAGTGAAAATACACAAACAATCTGTTTAAATGAAAATAAATGTACAATTGTATTATATAATGACTGTCGTGGAATAAAACTCTGGCAGGATTAGAATTTATTATCTATTTAGTTTTATTATCGTCACGTTGTGTTATGATTCCTAGAGCAGTGTTGAACCTGTCATACGGAGAGCTGGAGAATAACCGCCACCTCGTGGACAAGTGCAAAACTGAAGCATGTTTATAACTAACAGAAAAGGACAAAATTAGAGTGTAAATGAGACACGTGCACGTGTGACCTGTTCCGCGTTATTCTTCACTAAGTCTATAAAACTAACAAGTAATAGCCTTCATTTTATATATTTATATATAATACAGGCATCACCTGTCTGTCTGTCTGTGTCTGTCTGACCAGATGTACACCAATGATTAAATGTTAGACAATTTCACATTCTAATATTTATTCACAAAATGCAATAAAATTAAATCTTAGTGCAGCCACTCATGCAGGGAACTGATGGTTTTCTAAATTTCAGAGAAAGCTAAGAGGATGACCTTTGACCTTTCACTACTCGGATCTTTGACATGCAACTTCATTTAATAATAAGTCATGTGTTTATAAAATTCATTCATCTAAAACAATTAAAGCAAATCAACAAGCTGAGATTAAACATGTTTTTCAGCATACTAGTGGCATCTAAATGGGAAAAGCACAGAAAGAGAAAGAAAAGCAGACCAAAATTAGTTCCTCCTTCACCTCATTTATCCACCGTGTCTGTTCTTTCCTACATGACGAGCACCGTGTCGAATCTGGAAGCACTGCTGATTAGAACTGATCTGCTCTAGAGATGATTACAGATAATGTTGATGCAGAAACATGAAGCTCAAAAGCTCTAGAGTTGACATGAAGCACTATGACGTCTTGATGAAACACTGACAACATGGAGATCTGCTCTGGACTGTAATCTGGAGGAGATCCATTAACTCGAACCAGCTGCTCTGGATGGAGATCGTTCTAGACCAGGGGTGTCAAACTCAGTTCCTGGAGGTCCAGAGCCCTGCAGAGTTTAGATACAACCCTAATTAAACACACCTGATACAGCTAATCAAGTCCTTCAGGCTTAATTGAAAACTGCATAGAATGTGTGTTGGAGCAGCGTTGGATCAAAACTCTGCAGGGCTCTGGCCCTCCAGGAACTGAGTTTGAAACCCCTGATCTAGAACATCTGAAAGATTTAAGACTAATGACTGCAAATAGAAGTTATAGATGTTCTGTGAGCCTCATTATTTACCCTAATGTTTACAAATCTGTCTTCTGTACATGTTTAAGTGGATTTTTTCTCAACCTTTGAGGCTCATCAATCGTTTTGGAGTGTAAAAGTTTGTGAAAGTTGAAGAGAACTACATTTTCTGCTGGACTTTCTAAAAGTTTCTACAAGACTGATTTTCTGGGTGTTCATGGGTATGTTGAATAAAGCTTGTTTACGTATGGTAACGCGAACAAAATTCCATAAATGGTAAAGTGCAGGAAAGGAACGGGGTAAAGACTGAGGAAGAACATTGTGAGATCTTTTCACTTCTAGTCATTTAAATGTGTCTGAATGTGACTCAGTTACACGACAAATTAACAGCACACAGAATCTTCAATATTAATTAAAATACTAAAGAAATTAAACAAGACTTTCTCTCTATGACTCTACATCAGTGGACTCTACATCTACTTTAGAAAGCACTGTTCTACACTGTTAAAGCTCCTCTGGTTCCTCTGCTGTGAAGTAAAGCTATGAGCTGAGATGAAGTGATCTGGAGACTTCAAACCTCTCAGCGGAGGAAGGGAACTGATACAGAGTGAGAAGAACGTGAATAAACGCTTCTGTGGTGGAGACGATCTGACTGAAGGTAAAGAGGAAGCATTCTGGGATGAACAGGAAGTTTAGAGGAACCGTGTGGACTGGAGAGGAAGCTCTGATGAATGCTCAGAGTTTACATGTTTCCTGTAAGGCACCGAGAGTTATTGAGTGCAGAGATATCCGAGAGCAGCTACTGTGGTTAAAGCGTGTCCAAGGAGGAGAGTGATGTGGTGGGAGTGGCCAATTTCAAAGGGGTGTGTCCTATTAAAACCAGTTGCTGAGAATCGGACCTCCTGTGGACCTTCTGTATCTAGAAAAAAGATAGAAATGAAATTCAGTTCTGTTAGAACAAAAAGTCACACAAACAAATAAAAGATCATTTATAAACATTTAGCAAGTAAATAACAAATAAGAAATAAAATACTGATGAGATTAAAGTGTATCTCACAGGACATAACAGAGAATTTGTGATCTAATCTGTAAACTTTACACTTTCCTCTTTATTAGGATTATAATCCACGAACCCTGGAGAAGTAAATTCTGCGATACACACATGACTAGCGTTATATCTTGATGCTCTCTGTGCCGTAAACGTTGTAACCTTCTCTGTAGGTGGTGAAGCCCTGAGAGCCGGCCGGAGGAGTGTGTTTAAAATTCGGAGCAGGATTAAGCAGTCTGAGTCGTTTGGTCTCCTGACGAGACTTGTAGCAGAATTCGACAAGCGCCACCGTCATGGCAAGTCCCAGACCCCCGACCAGGATGTAAAACACCCCGGCTACGTTACTGAGACTCAGTGCACTCGTCTTATCCTGCAGAACACACAGAAGTGCACACACATGCATACACATACACGAGTGCACGCACACACACAAGTGCACGCACACACATATACAAGAGTGCACGCACACACACACACACAAGTGCACATACACACATATACACGAGTGCACGCAAACACATACGCGCACACACACACACACACACAGATACACTGCTTTACATTTCACATACTTCTGTATCCAGCTTCTCCTATACACACAGGAAGTGGAAATGCACAGATTCTGTTAAACAGGAAGTGTGTTTGTAAAATTCATACCAAAGATACATAAATTGGAAACTGGACCTTAATTCCACTCAGCAGTGTGATCAGGACTAAATCCAGAAGGTCTCTGATGGAGTAACTGGGATAAAAAATTTTAAATGATAGAAAGGATTTGAAATGAGATTGGACTGGATCAAGATCTATTTTTGGCCTGGTGGTAGATTAGACAGTCGAATGGGGTTAGTGTCTGGTCACAAGTATCAGACTGATGTGGACTTGACTTAAAGATTCTGAGCTGATGATCTGATCTGGACAACCACCTGATTTGAAACTACAATCCGATCTCTGAATCAGATGTCTGACTTGGAGAGAGGGGTTGGACTGGACATGACACACCAGCATGAACCACGGGTCTAATCTGGACTGGTAGGTCTGGTCTGAGTGGAGAAATCTGATCAGAGTGTATCAGACTGGGTTTCTCCACAATTTCATGAGAGCGATGAGGGAAATGGTGATGATGAAGAGGAGGGTGATGATGAAGATGATAAAGAGGGTGATGAAAATGATCAAGAGGAGGGTGATGAAGAGGAGGGTGATGATAAAGAGGGTGATGAAGAGAAGGGTGACAAAGACTGTGAAGCTGAAAGATGGAGATGATTTAGAGGATAATGTGTGTACTAAAGGATGATGGAGATGATGAAGATTATCATGATGGAGGTGATGAAGATGATGATGTGTACTATCATGATGGAGGTGATGGAGAGAGAGGAAGATGATGGTGATGAAGAAAATTAACAGGATGAAGGTAATGAATACAAGAATGATGACAATGATGAATGTGGTGAAAATGATGATGATGATGATGTTATTCCCCTCACTGAACTACTGCTGCAAACTTCACAACTCTAAAAACTCACTGCAGGACACCCACATGATCAGCTGATCTACTGAACAGCTTCACATTTCAAACACAGACAAGCCTCAACTACACACACACACACACACACACACACACACACACACACACGCACAAACCTAGGGACAAGTCAGAGTGGTGGGACTACAGGGGTGGAGTCAGAGAGGTGTGTGTGTGTGTTGTCGAGGCTTGTCTGTAATTGAAATCTGAAGCTGGAGTCAGAGAGGGGGGTTAAAGGGTTAAAGGGGTGGAGTCAGTGGGGTTAAAAGGGTGGAGTCAGAGCAGTTAGGGTTAGAAACTCATTTAAAACTCATTTATTTAGAACAGCTTTTGGTTTATTATAATTTTCAGGTTTTGTATTTTTTATCGCTATTTTATTATCATTTTATTGTAGTTGGTTTTATATTGTTACTTAATTATTTATTCATTTATTTTTTTTATAAGCACTTTGGTTCAACTTTGTTTGTTGTATGGTGCTATATAAATAAAACTTGATTGATTGATTGATGTGGGTTAAAGGGGTCGAGTCATGGAGTGGGTTAAAAGTTTAAAGGGGTTGAGTCATAGAGGGGGTTAAAAGTTTAAAGGGGTGATGTCATAGAGGGGGGTTACAGGGGTTGAATTCAGAGGGGGGATCAGAGAAGGGGTTAAAGGGGTGGAGTCAGAGGGAGGTTACAGGGGTGGAGTCAGAGGAGGTGAGTTAAAGGGGTGAAGTTTGAGAAAAGTTAAAGGGGTGGTGTCAGAGAGGGGGTGGAGACTGAAAAGGGGTGGAGTCTGAGACTAGGTTACAGGGGTGGAGTCAGAGAGGGGGCGGGGTCTGAGAGGGGATGGAGTCCGAGACGAGGTCAATGGGGGGGTTACAGGGGTTGAAGTCAGAGAGGGGGATCAGAGAAGGGGTTAAAGGGGTGGAGTCAGAGCGAGGTTACAGGGGTAGAGTCAGAGGAGGTGGGTTAAAGGGGTGAGGTTTGAAACAAGGTTAAAGGGGTGGAGTCTGAAAGGGGTGGAGTCTGAGACAAGGTTAAAGGGGAGTAGTCAGAGAGGAGGTGGGGTCTGAGAGGGGATGGAGTCCGAGACGATGTTAAATGGATGGAGTCAGAGATGGGGTGGAGTCTGAGACGAGGTTAAATGGAAGTACTAAAATATCTCTAATTAATAATGTAATAATTAATAATGAATAAAGTTGAATATTAATTTGTAAAATAAAAGGAGTAAATATTTCTTTGTTGCTGTTGCAGTGTTGATGACTGACCTTACTGCCTGAGTCCTTGGTCCCACATTCCCCTTTATCGTACCACCACTTGTTTTTCAGCTTGTCTAAGATGCCTTGTTCACTGAGTTTCAACACTGCAAGGTTTACAGGAGTTCTTCACCAGGGAAATAACATAAATTACACCAGAGCAGCAGCCTGTTAATTCATCACACTAACACTCACATCTGGAACACCACAGGGAACCAATCAACTGCCCCACATTCATCCAGGGGTAAGGGGGTGAGTTAAAGGGAGGGGGAGAGAGAGAGAGAATAAAATAAGGCATCAAGGCAGCAAGGCAGACTGGTGTTACAGTGACCTTTGACCCTCTGAACAATTCTGGAATATTTTGTTTAAAACTTTGTGGAGAACATCTGGTAAACTTGCAATGCAACAAACAAAATTCAAACATTTTATACACACATGCTCATGACATCACCACAACTGTTTATTAAAAATGTAACACAAATGATTTAATGTTAGTAATGTTGGTAAAGTTCTGTCTTATTACAGAACTGAACAGAGCACAGTGTTTCCATGAGGAACCCTGAATCTAGAACCTTTTATTAGTTTAGAGGAACCAAGACTCAGTGAAGGAGAGGGTGCTCTCTGGACGTGTTACAGACTCAAACACACCTTACAGGCAGAAGAACAACACAAACATCACCAGAAATGTAACTACACACAGCTGTGTCTGGGCCAAGCACCAAAAGAGCTGCAGAGAGAAAGAGTAGAGCAGCGGGACATGTACACGGATTGAGAAGGTGACCGGTGGTGGAATGTAAAGGCAACAACTTGCTTGAACCCTTTTAATAATTCAACTTTTCCAGTGAGAGAGTGAAGTCTCGGAATTTAGACACACTTTCACACACAAAAGCATTGTTTTCAAGCAGAAAGGATAAAAACAACAGCTAAAGACTAATAAACACTGCTAAATGTTCAGCACCAAAGATGAATGCAAGAAATAAACACAGGAAAGTTCATGACACGCAATTTTCATGTGTTTGGTATGTGAAAGTGTGCTGACTCTGGTGTTTAGTTGGTCAGACGTTGATTATGTCATGAGCAGGGCTGCTGAGCGACTCTGTTAAATGAGGACAGTTTGTAATTCAACAACAGCAAATATACAACACTCCACTGTAACTCTAATAAAAGACGAGGAAGGTGATGTCCTGTGTCTATAGAATACAGCTCACTAGTGCAAGCTCCTGACCTCACGTTCATGTTCACGTCATGTTCACGTCGTGTTCACGTACATCATACAGTTGTAAAAGTCATAATCTTCTGTAATACTGAGGAAACCAATGAGGAGTCACAGTAACACATAAACCTCACTTCAGAGTTACACACCGCTGCTTTAACTCAGTGTCACTTGCCAAGTTTAACAAGTATCACATAAAATGTCAGCAGTTTTCATAGCAACAGTTGAAAAAAACAAACAGTGTTCAGTTTCTTACATGATCAGTCAAAAGATTTTCATGAGAAACAGGAGGCTCTGTAGAAGGATTTACTGTGATTTACTGTGTGTTAGTTTCCTCTCTGTGTTAATATTAGCATTGTATTTGATCTCTAACACATTTATCTGATGTTTGTTCATTCCATGCAGTATATTTGCTGTATGTGACTGAATTACTCCCATCATGCATTGCAAGGCTAAAGGCAGGTGAATAAATGAGAAACATGCAGTCCTGTTGTCATAACGGACTACACACCCTCTTACCTAGCATGCTCAGCTGCTCTCCACATGAATCCGGCAGACATATTGGATTCCAGCTGGATTTGGGAATTCAGAGCCAATCAAAGAGGTGAAGAATAATGAGCGCCAATCAGAGACGAGAGGAAATCACTGCACAGGTGTGGCTGAGGACAGGGTGTGTGTGTGTGTGTGTGTGTGTGTGTGTGTGTGTGTGTGTGTGTGTGTGATTTCTGTGTTTCATTCCTAACTTTA
>JAOTRN010000030.1:12860225-12873249 GCA_028566695.1 Bagroides melapterus
ATAAGAGGATAGATAGTTCATATTTTGATTGTTCCTTGAGGGTTAGTAAAGTCTATTTCTTCAGGTGTTTGTTCCGTTAAATCTTTACAGATTAACACATTTCCCTGGGCCTGGAAACGGTTGATGTCTTGTTCAATGTTAGAGAAACTTTGCTTATTGGACTGAGGGATGGAACATACACATTTAAAAGCACTTTTGTACGTCATCCTGGATAAGGGCGTCTGCCAAATGACCTTAAATGTAAATGTACATAGGAAAATATGTTTGGAGTTAAATAAATACCTGTTTTTATTTTTATCTTGTTTCACCATTTCAACTAAGCTTTTATATCCTGATTTAAACCAAATTAATATTGCCTCCATAGTTTCTGCCCTGTGTGACTCCTGGGAGCTTTTAAGAGGTACCTGGCAGGTCTCCATAACCTGGGGGACAACCTGGGGGAATGTCTCCTTGTCCCATGTCTGTTGTAAAACAATAATATCATAGTTGTTCATTTCTTTTAGAAATTCTGGGTTGGTATTTTTTAGTCTGAATGTTGAGGATCGTAGTTCAACAAAGAGCTTCAAATAACAAGGAAAAGAAACGACAAGAAACACAAGGGAAAAAACAGCAAAAGCTTCTCTAAAGGTACTGGAAGACTTCAGTTTTTAACAAGAAAACTACAAAATTATTCCCTCCATCCTCCTTGGGAGAAAGGTAATATGGGTATATGTAATAGGGGGTATATGTAATAGATGGAAATGAAAAATAAATGAGGATGAAGACAGACAGTTTTGACGACTATCAACATCTATAACAAAAACCCTTAAAAACCTGTTAACTTTTAATAAAAGATGTGCCAACACACACTATATAATTAACAGACTATTACATAATTACACTATATAATTAAATACAAGACAGAGAGAGATTAGATTTGATATGCTAATTAATACAGTAATGATGTAACTATCTGAATGTGATATGTAAATGAGATGTAAATTTTTAAATATTGTAATATAACATTTCATAAGTTTTCTCTACATCCTTATCCATTCATTGATTGGATCTAGTTCCCTAGTTCCTTCTGGAGTTCCCTAGTTCCTCCCGGGCCCATTAGGTTCTAATGACTAGCACTCCAGGGTCTACTTAGAGTTCTCCTCACTTCCAATTTCTATTACTAAACGTTTCTCCCGAGTTCTTTGGACTTCCAGGTTTCCCAGTCTTCTCTCTGCCTCAATTCTAACTCCATGTGATCTAGCTCTAACTCGTCCCTAATCTCTCACACTTGTGCCCTAGATCTCTCAGTTGCTGAGATCTCTCTGTGCTCACTCAACACTTTCAGTCTCTACAACAGATCCATCTTTAAAAATCGTTTTAAAAAAGTATATTTATTTATTTTCTTTAACTACAGCATGGAATAAAACACATAGATCTACATTACTCATTATAAACAGGGCTTAATTATTATAGTAAAAAAAACAACAATAAATCTAAATCCCCTCACACTATGGTTACTGACATTATGAGTCAGTGTTAAGTGAGTTGTGTGTGTGGTCTCCGTTGAATGCTGTCCTCATCTTCCTCGTTGTTCTCATCATCTTCATCTGTGCTTTGTATGAGCGCTGAGCTCAGAGAGCGTAGTTCACATAACACATTGAACGCACTTCCTAACACACAGAAAAACCAGAACGTGAGCACAGCCATGACTGAGAGTGTGTATGTGAGCATAGTTGTGTGTGTGTATCTCACCCTCTTGGTATCTGGTTTCTCCAGTCTGCTGCTGTTTATCCACCAGAGCTGCAGAAGTGTGTTTCACTGCTCTTCTCATCTTCTTATACTCGTTCATCAAACCCTGCTGCTGAACCACTGCCTACAAACACAAGCACAGACAGGACACATGGACATGAGCCAGATCTGAGAAGACAGATATAATATAATACACTGTATTTGAGACAGATGTGAGATAAATATTTATTATTTAATACATAATACATAACATAATACAGTTTAATACATAACTATGTAACACTCTTTATGACAGTGTTTGTTGTTCGATGTGTGTGCATGTCTATCTATGTATATGTAGTTGTGTAGTTTTGTGATGTATGTATGTGTGTGATGTTTGTACCAGGAGAATGTTGCAGTCTCTGTCTTTGTCCTTCAGTTGTGTGTGTAGTTGTGTAATGTGTTCCTGTGTGTGTTCTGTGTGCACTCTATTCGCCTCTCTCTCCTGCTGTCTTTCCCTCTCTGCTGCCCGCTCCACCTGGCGCAATGCTACAACTATAAACACACACGTACACACACAAAGGTATGGGTTTTTTGTAAATTAAATCTGTTGAATACACCACAGGAAACTTTACAGAAACCCAGGAAGGTCATATGTGTTCATACTTGAGAAATTAAGACTTATTTTTAGTTCCTGGACCATAGTTCTGGGAACTTTTTCCCTTCCTGCTAGAGTTATATCAGGACTATTGGAGGCTAAAATCGGGCTGAATAGAGCTGTTTGTTTTATTGCGTATGTGTGTGTACCTGCTTTAGTGTGTTCTCTTCTTGCTGTGTTCAGCTGACTTTCCATTTCTCTGAGCTGCAAGGCACATACACTCTCGACCTCAGAGAGCTTCTCCTGAAGATCTACACACACGAGACCCAGAAATACAAACAAAATTGTATGTATTTTGTAAGTGTGTGCAGTTTGCAAGTGGAGTAATGTGTGTTTCTCAGAGCTGTGTTGTAATACCTCTCTGTGTGTGATGGGCCTCGGTGCGCAGCTCGTCAATGGTCCTCTCTTGTTCCTCACACTGTGTGTGAGCCTCTATATATCGCAACTCACACAACGCTAATTCCTCCCTGCTCCTGTCAACTACACACACACACACACACGTACACGCACACACGCACACTATTCACCATATATGAATATACACTGTAGTTGTATTGGTGATCAGTTGTGGTATATGTCTGTCTGTGTGTGCATGCAAGTACACTGTAGTTGTAGGTTTCTCAGTGCGTTACTGATCAGTTGCGGTGTTCGTTTCAGTTCCTGGTTGAGTGCATCTCTTTCTGAACTCAGAATGGAAACCTGTGACTGCAGTCTCTCAAGGGAGCTAGACAGACAGACACAAACACACTTAAGATGACAAAAAAAGGAATTTTCTAAAGTTCATTAATATAGGCACAAGTGAAAAAGTATATTTATATAAACATTTATTAAATGTATTTTTATATCTGGATTTCTATAACGTTTTCTGTCAATGTCCTTTTTTAAAAAAGCTATATAAATAAAACTGATCTGAGTTCTTAAGTCCATTAAAAGGTTCCTGGGTTCTGGCCCCTTTAAAGGAACTCATGTAGAACTTAAAACTGTTTTTAGCAACAGAAGTAACCAGGATCATTTACAGGAACCAGAGATTCACACAAACTGAAAATTTCAACACACCTGTCTGAGACTGTAGTTTCTGCAGGTTTTGTAGCCTGTTGTACTTTCCATAGAGCTTCTCTCCTCATCAGCAAAACTACACCAAAGGCACACACACTTTACATAATACAGTCCTACAATAACAGTAATACACTCATACACACTAAAACATTACATAGCATAGTCCTACAACAGTCTCCCCCCCACACACACACACACCATGCACAGTGTGGAGACGTGTGTTGGCAAAGTTGACTCTCTGTGTCAAAGCACTCATATGACACTGAGCAGCTTCAATCTGACTCTCCCACTCCCTGAAACACACACTCATCCTAGACAGAGAGAGGGAACACAAGAGACGCAGTTTAACATTCTTCACAGTAACACAGACAATAGATTATTGTCACATTAAACTGTTAACTAGCCTACAAACTGTGTTACCTGTGTACACTATCAGTAATTTGTGTAGTAGATTTTTCACTGCTCTCTTTGTGATTTTTCAGTCTTTCATTCTCTTCAACAGCACTAAACAGCTGTTGCTGCAGCTCCTACACACACACACACACACACACACACACACAGAGCTATCCTTTTTGCTATACAGAATGAGACTATGTTGTGTAGTATTACTGTACCAGTGTGTATGCTGTGCTGTACATATGTACGTACCTGTTTGTGTATGTTGTGCAGCTGTAGTTGTGCAGTTTTGTCCTGAAGGTTGTGCTGTAGTAAGGCAATGTGTGACTGTAGCTTCTGAACCTCCTGCTGCAGATCAGACACCTAAACACAAACATACATTAACTCTGAAGTGAATCACATGGATAGAAGAACAAACACACAACTGTGCTGGTTAGTTGGAATTCTTTAGGTGACATGCGAGTGTTGCATTTTAAAGTAGTTATGTGTGTATAACTGTACTGGGTAGTGGTGTGTGCTGCATGTTTATGTAGCTGTGTGTGTTGTGAAGGTGTAGATATTACCTTGTGGTGTAGTTGTGTGTTCTCAGCTTGCAGCTGTGAATCTTTTGATCGTAGTTGTATGAGCAGCATGAAGACCTTCTCTCTCCACAAGCTCAACAACCGAAATGACCTGTCTTTATGGAGATAATCACACTGCACAAACACATGCATCAGACACACAAACACACACAATCAGCAGGATTTAAAATAGATTTTCATTACATAAACTTGTTTCAAGTGTGTGTGTGTGAGAGGGAGAGACCTGCTCCTCCAGCTCTCTCTCCTGTAGCGTCAGGATGTCGTTAGCGGATTTGACTCGGACATTCAACAGCTCAATAGATAAACACAATGCTTCTTTCTCTTTCTGCAGCCTCTAAACACACAAGCAGGCATACACACAAAAAATGTGTAGATAATGTACTAGTAATATTCACCCCCTGTGTGTCTTTAAGTGTGTTGTTACGCTCCTCTTGAGTGTGTGTTTGTGTACCTCTATTAGTGTGTGCTGTCCCTCTTCTCTTGTTTGTTTGCCAATGTAGCTGCATAACTTGTGAGTCTCAACCTGCTCTGCTTTCTCACTGCTCAGAGTAAACACACACACACACACACACACACTGTGTAAATGCTGGGGTACATCTCTACACATCCAGACACAGTAGTTAGTCATGTTTACTTCAGCTGTTCCTTCAGCATATCTCTCTCTGATGTCACTTCCTCCACATGGTGCCTGAGTGAAGACATTTCCTTTGTGAGAGTGTGGAGTGTGCTCTGCAGCTCTGACTTGGTGTGAGTCAAAGCTGAAAGTTCTGTTGCATGACGCTCACACATCTGCTGTAGCTGCAAATACACACAAACACACATACACTCATAAGAATTGTATGTTTATCTGTGTGTATGAGCGAGAGAGAGAGAGATACCTGTTCCTGTGTGTCTTTCTGTAATCTGTGTGTTTCTTCTACAGCGTTATGCAGCTTATTTTCCCACTGTTCACGCTGCAACACACAGTCTGACTGCAGCTCGGCAAGCTAAACATACCAACATACACATACTTCAAGATACAATATAAGACTACTGTGTGTGTGTGTGTGTGTGTGTATACCCTCTGTGTACTCTGCTTAAGTTCAGCGCACAAGTCCTCTCGCTCACTACACTGCCTGTAAAGCATACACAATCATTTACTGCATTGAAAACACACCTTGTCACACATCATAAACATGTAATCTGATCATTGTGTGTGTGTACCTGCTGATGATGGTGTCTCGCTCTCTGAGCTCCTCCATCAGTTTCTCTACCTTCCTCTTATGTTCCTCAATCTCTTCTCTCAGAGGTGTGTGTGAACTGTGTATCTGCTGCAGTCTCTGATTCTCCTGGTGGAGCTGCATCACTTCCTGGTGACTTTGTCTGAGGGCCCACTGATCTGCCCCATGTGGGAGGGGAATGTTAGGGCACACAGGAGTCACAAAGGTCACAGAAGTCAAGGTGGGAGTAGTGGTCACAGTAGAAGTAGCAGTGAAGTGAGATGGAGTGAGCAGGGTTAGTGGAGAGGACGCACCGGTCAAGCCTAACACACACACAGACACACACAGAATGTAATAATAATAGTAATAGTAATCATAATAATAATAATAATAATAAAAAATCCAGAAAATCACATTTGAATGATTTTTAAATAATTAATTTCCATTTTATTGCATGAAATAAGTATTTGGTCACCTACAAACCAGCAAGAATTCTGGCTCTCACAGAACTGTTAGTTTGTCTTTAAGAAGCCCTCCTATCCTCCACGCATTAGTTGTATTAATTGCACCTGTTTGAACCCGTTACCTGTATAAAAGATACCTGTCCACACACTCAATCAATCAGACTCCAACCTCTCCACTATGGGCAAGACCAAAGAGTTGTCTAAGGACACTAGGAATAAAACTGTAGACCTGCACATGGCTGGGATGGGCTACAGGACAATAGGTAAACAGCTTGGTGAAAATGCAACAACTGTTGGCACAATTATTAGAAAATGGAAGAAATTCAAGATGACTGTCAATCTCCCTCGGACTGGGGCTCCATGCAAGATCTCGCCTTGTGTTGTATCCATAACCCTGAGAAAGGTGAGGGCTTAGCCTAGAACTACACGGGAGGACCTGGTCAATGACCTGAAGAGAGCTGGGACCACAGCCTCAACAGTTACCATTAGTAACACACTACACCGTCATGGATTAAAATCCTGCAGCGTGCGCAAGGTCCCACTGCTTAAGACAGCACATATCCAGGCCCGTCTAAATTTTGCCAAAGACCATCTGGATGATCCAGAGGATGCATGGGAGAAGGTCTTGTGGTGAGATGAGACCAAAATAGAACTTTTTGGTATAAACTCCACTCGCCGTGTTTGGAGGAAGAAGAAGGATGAGTACAATCCAAGAGCACCATCCCAACCGCGAACCATGGGGGTGGAAACATCATGCTTTGGGGGTGCTTTCCTGCAAAGGGAACAGGAAGACTGCACCATATTGAGGGAAGGATGGATGGGGCCATGTATCACGAGATTTTTGGCAACAACCTCCTTCTCTCAGTAAGAGCATTGAAGATGGGTCGTGGCTGGGTCTTCTAACATGACAATGACCCCAAACACAAAGCCAGGGCAACTAATGAGTGGCTACGTAAGAAGCATTTCAAGGTCCTAGAGTGGCCTAACCAGTCTCCAGACCTGAACCCAATAGAAACTCTATGGAGGAAACTGAAACTCTGTGTTGCATAGCTACAGCCCCAAAACCTGAAATATCTGGAAAAGACCTGTATGGAGGAGTGGGCTAAAATCCCTGCTGCAGTGTGTGCAAACCTGGTCAAGAACTACAGGTAGCGTCTGACCTCTGTAATTGTAAATAAAGGTTTCTGTACCAAATATTAAGTTCTATTTTTCTATTGTATCAAATACTTATTTCATGCAATAAAATGGAAATTAATTATTTAAAAATCATACAGTGTGGTTTTTCTGGACTTTATTTTTTATTCTGTCTCTCACATTTGAGGTGCACCTACACTGTAAATTACAGATCTCTCCATTCTTTTTAAGTGGGAAAACTTGAAAAATAGGCAGTGTATCAAATACTTATTTGCCCCACTGTATGAGACAACAGTGCAGTATGTTAGACCCTGTAAAACTGTGTGTGTGTGTACCTGACAGTAGCCAATAGCAGGGTTGTGGTTAGCGTATGCTGTTAGCACTCTGCGCAGTGCAGATATGCCACGGTCGCTCTGGAAAGCTGGATGTTCAGGGAGTGAACGGTGGAGGTCACGCTCAATCTCATCACATGCTATCGAACTGCTAACACATAAGCTTTCATCTACCAGAGACGCATAATACCCAGGCTGTGTGGCCATTTCGTTAACTGCACCTACACACACACACACACACACACACACACACACACACACACAGAACTGCTAGAGATAACAGTAAACATGAATAAAATCTAAAATGAACACAGTTAGATGTTAGAACACTCAGCTAAGGCTAAATTAAACTGAGATAACACTAAAAACACAAACACCTGAGAAGAGCATCCAGAGTTCTCCACGCAGTGTTTCTGGAAGTCCGCGGGCCACAAGTTCCCTTGTTTTCCTGGTACGGAACATGGTGCTTCCTCTGCCATACTCTGCAAAATGGATTTCCCACGACTGCTCCTTCATTCGCTCCTTCAACTGCCAAACAAACTGTAACTAGAACAACAGCTAACTGCATCTGCAATTAATTTACACCTTAGCTAATGCTAATCAAACACTGAGCTAATGTACTAAATGCACCAAGAACCAATTTAGCACCAGGCTACCTTTAACCACACTGATCTTAATGGCACAAAAAGCATTGAGAGGACATGTTCAGCTGGCACGAAGCTAAGTTAAATACACTAACACCCTGTTACCCGTGAGAAAATGCTCACAGCAAGCTAAGCTAATGCTAAAATCAGTGTTAAACCTCACTCACCATTTTTGGGTCAAGATTTTCAGCATCATGTGGGTGGAAAACATTCATCAGAGCCTCAGTGCTGACAGCAGGAACCGGAACTGGAACCTGACCCACCATCATCTCCTCCTCCTCATCACACAGAGACAGCTACACACACACACACACACACACAGACACACACACACATAAATGCAAGTAGAAACAAGTGAGAAATCACATGAACATGAAATGTGGTGAGAAGTCACCTGAGCACTGTGAGGATGTTGAGGACTTGATGATGTCACACACTTGCGAATGGTGGAGGCCAAATGGTCCAACTCACGAACCTCTGAGAAACGGAAAGCTTGTTTTCCCCGTACACACACACTCAGTGAACGACTGCTGCGGTTCAGGACCTCCACACTCACCACCTAACACACACACACACTTTTACATGGTCTAACACAGAGCACTGAAATTCACCTCATGAATAATACTTAGGGTTGGACAAACATACACAAACACACACAGACACACACACCTCACACAGTGGTATAATGATAGTACACTGGTTTCCATCTTGGCTAGAGAAGCATGCGTATCTCTCAGACACACAGATCTTCCCGAGTGTGTGTGTGTGGCTGAACGGCAGCCAGAGAAAACACTCGTGAACTTCACACAGATTTTCATTACATGGAAGACGAAAGAAAGAGCGGAATGTCTGATTCCTCATGTGCACTTCCAGAGACCTGCAAAATAAAAACAACAGAATATAGTGTAGTGTTCGGTGTAGTGTTCAGTGTAGTGTAGTGTTCAGTGTAGTGTATTAATACAAAGTACCTTTGTGTAATATGTAGCGGGTCCCTGAGTGGATGTTGTGTATTGTAGGTCTCCTTGTCGAACATACGTGCAATGGCGTAGTCAGCGAGGTTCTGCATGAGCTCATAAGTGTGCTGCAGCCGCAGGAACATGGAGAAGTAATGATCCTCTTCTTTTACACACACACGGATACACTCTGTTAACAACACACTGGAGGAACGTTCCAATCTGCTCACCTCACACCAGGAAAACACCAACCTCACTGAGGAGATCGAGTGATCGATCGATCACACACACACACACACACACACACACACACACACACACTATTTTCAACATGGGAACGAGAACACACAACATGCTCCATTCTCAGGTCATAAAAGTCATGGCAACACTGCTGCTAGGCAACTGGTCAGTATGGACAAGGAGCATGGATTCAAATCTGGCTGATCCTGATGATTTAATATTTTACTCAACACACATACACACACAGACACACACACACACTTCAATTACTCTATATAACTTTTTCTCTCCCACTGTTCCCAGAATAAAATGTTTTGGTTAATGACAACTGATTGAAACATAAATTACAAAATAGTAAACATCTCATTCTGTCAACAATAACAACCACATTAAATTGATTACAGACTCTGGACTTGTTTCAGCTCTGTGTGTGTGTGTCTCTCTCACCCTCATTGCCTAGTAAGTAAGAATAGAAACACAGGAAGTTAGTGCTGAGGTAGATCCAGCCCTGATTTGGGACACGGCCCTTCCAGTAGCTGCAGGAGAAGTAGGTCACTAGTTTTTCCTTCTTAGGCAAACTAAACAAGTGCTCGAATCGTAGTGCCGCCTCACGGAACCGCTCAGGATCCTCCGCATTCACCTTATCCTCCTCCACAATTAACCCCTATATAAACACAGGCGCACACACAACACTGATATAAGGTATGTATACATTTGTATGTGTCAGTTTCAATAACACCTAATATTGTTGTTATTATTGTGGTGTGTTTATGTGTGTGTCTCTCACTCTAATCTTGCCCTGAACAAAGCTGGTGATGTCATCACCGGAGTCAAACACAGAGAGAGTCCTCATAATGTTGAGCTGCAGCCAATCCCAGTGCTGAGAAATCTCATCAAGGGATGCACCTAAACACACACACACACACACACAGCAACTGGTCTCTTATTAGATCACCAGCAGAATAGGGCATTCAACTCAACACATCATTATCAGTGAATGACAGCTAATAAACACACACACACACACACACTTACCACAGGCGATGTTCCAGTACACCTGTGAATCAGGCGTTTGGTGTAAAATGCGATATGGTGCTACTTTTGCTGTGGAGTCAAAAACTGTGTCCAAAGTCCCAACCAGGAGCCCTAAAGTGCATGTACACACACACACACACACAAACGCAAGTTACCGGGGTGAGTGTTGCTGAAATCAGATGACCCCATCCTCCTCACCTGTCTGTGTGACTAACCCCATCCTCCTCACCTGTCTGTGTGACTAACCCCAACCTCCTCACCTGTCAGTCCCGCGCTGCTGTCTCCGTGGCCTCTCCTCCGCTGCAGGATGAAATAATCGTTGGACTTTTCCGTCACCCATAATTTCAGCGCGTTTTTCAAAAGCACTTCTTCCGGTTTGAGCCACATTTCGGCGCGCGCATGTATTTCGCATGTCACTTTGTGTGTAATTGTGTGTAATTGTGTGCTCACCTTGCTTGAAAATGTGTTTGTGTGTGTGTGTATATGTAAGCGGCTCCTGTTTCCCACGTCGACAGAAATACTGCCAAAACGGAAAAAAGCGCATTGTGGGATTTGTAGTATTCTGCTGTACACCGCCTATTCCCACGAACACCTATATTTCCCAGCATGCAGCGCGTCATTGCGGCTTGCGGTAATTTAAAGGGCCAGAGCAACGCCCTGAATCTAGTAAATGCGAAACGAAGCTACACGTCAGATCTGCTGAAGAAGACTCAGGAGCACATTACAGAACCCTAGTGGGGATATAAATAAAGACACGTTGATCCGTAAACATGCACTACGTGTGGGAAGGCCAAAAACAAAGAAGCAGCTGATAAACACTGCATCAGATAAACGAATTCCTGAAAGATCCTGAAAGAATGGGACAGAAACTTGGTCCTACAGCCACCCAGACACACACAACTTTATTAGATGTGAACATTAATAAAGATTTTGAACCAGAGCTGAGTGATTTGATGCACTGTGCTGTGCCACTTGGTTAGAGTGAGCGTGGCCTTCAGGGTTCCTAAAAAAAAGTCAGTGTGTATGAGCCCTTGTCCTTCTACTATAGAAGTAAATATAAGAAATGCAAATAAGACAAGTAAATTTAAATAAAATTAGCATACTCCAGATCAGAAAACTTTCAGCAGACACAACAGTACTCTCTGTGGAAAATTCAACTTGGGGGTCATTACCATACAAATTTGTGTCCTAACCCTTGTAGAAATCCACAACTGGGTTACCTTCGTGACACCAATGAAGTGTGTAGCTCCATGTCGTATAATTGTACTGTTAAGTGTCTTGTGCAGAATTTTTTGAAAATGTAGAAAACTAAAGTACAAGTTCTGCTCCAAACACATCAGATCCATTAAATCATTTTAACAGAGCAATAATCAATATAATTGATAAAACAGACAAAAAATATCTCCACTTCTGTCAGGGTGTTGTGATAAAAAGATACTTTATTTACAGCTTACATTTTCATATTAATATAATTTGATTAAAATGACTTTTTAATGGAACTATTCATCAGTAGTTCAGAAGATAACAATAAGGCCACATTGTGAAGTGAGCACACACACAACTCATGTGTTGTTAAAATATCTATTAAAATTAGATGTATATATACATACACACACCTACCCTAGATATAGAGAAGAGAGAGAGAGAGCACACACTATCCTCCCATTAAACCCAGAATGAGGTCATTAATCCATTTATTCACACAGAGAA
The DNA here is from genome assembly GCA_028566695.1 of Bagroides melapterus. Classification (NCBI taxonomy): domain Eukaryota; kingdom Metazoa; phylum Chordata; class Actinopteri; order Siluriformes; family Bagridae; genus Bagroides; species Bagroides melapterus. Next base: position 12,872,335 of record JAOTRN010000030.1, read on the forward strand.
ATTAATTTAAATTCATTTCTTTAAACCCAAACATGTGACTATAAATCTATGTTTATGTGAATGTGTGTGCGTGTGCGAGAGAGAGACAGCCACAGAGTGATTTTCTCATCTCCTAGCTGCGGGTTTCATTCTCAAAGGCGGGGTTATCATAATGTGGCTGCATGTCCACACACACTGCATCCAAACCTACAAACCAATCACATCACATCACATCACACAGTGAGAAAAACCAATCAGAGCACAGCACACAGTCACTGAACAGAACCTCTGCACATCAGTATTGAGGTTTATTAGAGTAACCCTAAACAGTTCAGTGCACTACAGGGCTGAAGATGAAGATAAAAGCCCCATGGACCCTGCCCTGTATCTGACATGATCTCCAACATGTGGGCTGCTGTGAAGATCACTGCTGCTGAGTTTCTCTCCTCTCATTGAGAGAGGAGAGGAAATACAGGCCCCTCCCCCTTATTTCTCCTTCCCCCTTATATAACATTTCTCTTGTACTTTGGAGATATTTGGATTTTAGGTTAAAGATGAATACCAGAAGATCGATCCAATTCCCAACATTTACATTCCGATGTGTTAAACAACTAAGAACATGGCACCTTTTGTTTGAACCTTGTGTGTGTATATTTGTCACCTTCATGTGTGTGTTCATTGTGGCTCAGCTGCTCTGCTGCTTGCAGAGATTCATATCCAGATGTGGCAGCATCACTGTGTACAGGAGACTCGTGGTTTGTTTCCTCAGTGCTGCTGGGAAATGAATCAGACGTAATGGTCGGCATGTGCTGCTCCTCAGCCTCTGTCTAAAGAGAGGTGAGAAAGTCTGTCAAGAATCTATTTACACACACACACACACACACACACACACACACACACACACACACACACACACACACACACACACACACACAC
>JAOTRN010000030.1:12877328-12889621 GCA_028566695.1 Bagroides melapterus
GGACAGCAAAGAAAGAATTTCATTGTACAGGGAACTCGGTTCCTCACTGTGCACATGACAATAAACACTTTGAACTTTGAACTTGAACTTGAATGATCAAAAGTGTTTAGACACCTGACCTTTACACCATTACTTAGAGACTCTTCAAACTGTTGAATGACTCGGGATGGATTAGCATTAAGATTTATCTTCACTGGACAGGGCAGAACACAAATCCTGCTCCATCATGACAATGACAATGATGTGAAGGTGAAGGTTGGAGTGAAGAACTCGAGCGTCCTACACTGAGCCCTGACTCTGACTCAACACCACTGAATACCGACTGAACCCCAGACCTCCTCACTAACATCACTGTCTGATCTCACTGATGCTCTTGTAGCTGAATGATCACTAATCCCCACAGACACAATCCAACATCTAGTGAAGAACCTTCCAGAAGAGTGGAGATAATTAGAACAGCAGAGTGAAGTGATATTGGATGAGGAGATCTGGGCTGCAGGTAAAAGGCATTGTCATTTTTAAAAACTGTGTCCTCAAAATTATTCTACATGAACTTTTTAAATTTTTATTCAGAAGGAATTTATGTATGTTTGATTATATGCCAAAAATAAAATATTTCAATAACAGTCTACAGAATTTCTGTAGAATCATCTAAATACTTTGGGATTTATTACAGAGGTAGAATATTAGCAGTTAAGTTATAAATCTGTTAAATAACACCAGACTCATCTTCTACTTGATATTTCTGTGATTGTGTGAGTGTTTGAACCTGTTTATGGTTCCGCTGGCGTATGTTGTTGAGTCTCTGTGCAAAGTAGAAGATGAAGTAGCACACAGTCGCCGTGGTGATGATGAAGAAGGAGATGGAGATGAATAAGATGGAGTAGTGACTCATCCACAAGCCACGCTGAAGCCCCACCTCTATTGTCATTGTGACAGAAACATCTTTCTGCAGCAGCTCCACCAGCTCCATTCCATGAGTAATACCAATCATCACTGCCACAATCGAGGTACCTACACACACACACACACACACACACGGATGTTGTAGAGTCCAAACAAATCAACTAATAATTGAAAATGGGGATGGGAGGTGGGGTAAAAACTGATCAAAATCAATACAGATCACACACCAGATCATGACAAACAGATCACAGTATATTACCTAGCTTGTAAAAAAAAAAAAATAAATAAAACTACTTCAGTAATTTCAAGTTTTTTTTCCTAATATGATAACCAAGATAAAACGTGATTAGTTAATGGTAAATCTTAAAAAAAAACACATTTTGTATAATTATGTTAACTAATTTAGCTGTTCTGAAGTGACCTCCAACAGAGGATATAAAAGATGACAATGTTAACTAGCTAACTAGAGAAATGAGGGTTGTTCCAGTAGGAGCATTAACAAGCTTGAACCTGAAGATATGAACACATCCCTTGTCTCTTATCCACACTGCACTGGCTCCAAGTTCAATTTCACATTGATTATAAAACACTGAATGATCTCACACCACACCACCTGAGAGCATGTCATTTGTTGGTACCTTGAACAGTAAAGACTACAGAAGAAGCACCTTCATTCCATCACATTAATTCACTTATCAAGCCAAATGACTGCTTATTATGTATTATTATTATTATTATCTCTGGAACATCCCATAATCTAATGAACAGATAACTCTTACTTCAGAGCTCACTGCATGAATCATCATCAATCATTAATTCTTTTATTTTGGAATGTCTGGAATGGCCTGTTTAGGAGACAAATTGTTTTGAAGGTATATCATCATTTTCTAGAAATATAGCCAAATAATCTTATTTAAAAAATGCAAATTTGCTTAATTGTATGTTTTCAAATAAATGTGTGAACAACTGATTATAAATGAGCTTAATCTTAACACAGCAATGTCACCTTCACCTCAGCTAAAGGCGATGAAACAAGAATTTCAAGTTTGTACCTGAACCAGGAAGAATGGAATGCAACACACACACACACACACACACACACACACACACACACAGGTGGTGCAAGATTACCAGTGGTTGTATAACGCCACTCACACTGAGGTCACTGAGCACAGGTCTATAAATCATTAAATGAATCCACACACATACACACACACACACACACACACACACACACACACACACACACACACACACTAAAGAGGGACATTATTGATTCAGGTTCAATGTATAGAAGTTTAACGGTTTTAAGGAAATCAAATTCAGTAAATCAGTTTCAATAACAACAATAAAAAAAAGATTTCCTTTGAGTTTATTCTTGGACTCTGATCTGTTGTCATAAGATGTTTCAATAGAGTCAATAAAGCAATTCTCTTATTGCTTTGGATAAGCATGTTGGCCAAGTGCTGCAAATACAAACGACTTTGAGGTGAAGCCTTTATATTTAGTGAACTACAGTCATGCTGCTTGCTCACTTCATTTCCTTCTACATTCTCATTTTCTTCACTTTTCACAGACTCAAACATGCCGCCTCAGATGCGGCAACGTGAACGCTAATAAATCTGAAAACAAAGCTTTCATTATCTCTAAAACACTTATTTAACAAAAACAATGAAAAAAAAATCAATAATAAAAATGTACAGCAACAAATTTCATTCTTACGGTGCTACGTCACTTCATTTAACAAAAAGTACATCTGATAACCGAGAAGGAGAATAAAAGAACCCTGCTGTACAACACACCCTGACAAACAACACATCGTGTTTCTGTTTTCAGTGTGAAGACATGCACAGCTTTATCTGTTCAGCTGAGAAGCTGTTTGGTTTTTGGAGACTTCCTGGACTATTAGTTTAGATATTTCTGCTAATCTGATTTATGTAATCTGTTGACTAGTATTTTGAAAAATTCCATATATAAAAAAAATCTCTAAAGATATTGTTATAAATGCAATATTGCTGAAATAGTTCAAACTGACAAAAATCCACAATTTAAAAAAGTGCAAAATTCTTTGCTGAACAAAGTGTAGGAGAAATTAATGTTCAAATGCTCATTCCATCTGTTCCGTATTTCTGTAAAACTCAAAGACCTCACATACTGGTGACAGACCAGTTAACTAGAAATATATGTTCATTACAGAAGTGATGTCACAGGGGTCTCAGGTTATCATCTTATCTAGTGAAGAATCAACATGGCATCTATGTTCATTTAGTGGGCTCTTCAGATTAAATCAGACCTCAATGGGACCTTAAAATAAACATAAACTGTTTTACAGAAGATGATGTAGAGCATGGATACCGAAAACCAAAACCAGAAAAGGATAATTTACACACACACACACACACACACAATTATTATATAATATTATGTAAAATACTTTCTAATTAAAATATACTCTGATATCAAATCTGAAAACTGCAAGATGCTCTAAAAAGGACCACAAAATGTTCTTCCACCATGTTAGTGTCCATGTGAGATGAGACTGAGCTCAGAGACATCAGCAGATCTTCTGCACAGGGTTTGATGTGTTCCTGCTTTGTATTGTAAAACTTGGATAATGGGACACAGCAGTAAACAGTGTTGCCTGAGAGGTTTGTCCACTTTTTGTCCCCAAGTTTTCCATACAAAGGGGAAATTAGCACTTTTTACCAAAAGACCTAATAAAACTTCTTCACCAGTTTAACATCATCTGTATCAAATAACCTCATTAAATCAGCTTGTCTCACCAGGGCATGGCACTGATGTACTGGTTTGAGTACTTCAGAACCATCTGATCTCCCTTGAATTTGACACACAACATTCACCAGGGGTTTACACAGAAAAGTGTAAAAAGCAGTAAACATCCTGTGTGTAAGGTAATGAGAGAGATCAGATCCTGTCAAGAACAATCTGAGATTATCATGAAGACAGACTCATCCAAACTGGACAAAGAAAAAGTCTATAGGATTTTTATCCAGTTTAGTGTCCTGTCTGGCAGGAGAGGAACCTGATGTAGTCTTCTGGTGTTAGAGTTCATCCACATCATGTTTTTCTCACCATTCTGTGTGACCCATCTCACTAAAATCACACTCGCAGAAAGACAATTATTTGTGTGCTGAAAATCAAATTTTATGTGCATTAGTGTTTAGATTAGATTAGAGTAGATTAGATTCAACTTTATTGTCACTGCACATGTGAGTACAAGGCAACAAAATACAGTGCTTTCTCAGTTTCACTTTTTCAGCTTTTACACATTTTGTACATGTGTAAGAAAAATACTATCCATTGTTTTTCATGAAAACTCTCTCTCTCTCTCTCTCTCTCTCTCTCTCTCACACACACACACACACACACACACACACACACACTCACACTCACACAGAGCATGATTTCATATGGCTCTGAGTGTATTTGTGTACAGTGGGGCTTTAAACAGAACTATATCGCTGTTACTAGAGGTAAGGTGTGCGGATGTTTACTGAAATGAAAGGCTGCAGTACCCGGATGAGACATCTGGATGACTCGGTTGTCGGTGCCATAGTCATTGAAGATAACAGCTGCTGATGCTCCACTGCGCGCAGCCGCGTTGATCTTATACGTGAACGTGCATCCATTGCCCCGCTGCACGAGCGCTATCCAGGGCTCGAAGCCCGAAGGCCGCTCGAACCTTGTATCGTTGGCGCATGCGTGAATCGGATCGGCCAGGTACACGGTCCCGGTGACTGTGTAGGTCGGTGACTCGATACCGTACAGACCCATCTCCTCGCGCCGCCATATCGTCCGGTTAATTGAAGGATTAACGAAAGACACGTTAATATAAGCCGTACTAAACGCGGAGACCTGCGCTGTACCGGAAATACACACCTGTACGCACCACACCGCTAACAACCACCGACCAAACGGTCCCATAGCGCTCTCTCTCTCTCTCTCTCGTGTCACAAAGCCAGAACCTGAACCGGTTAAAGACGGCACTGGATCTAGAATTATCACGTTTACCCCGTAGTTTCTTAACGAATGTCTGACGTTTCTTCTCACGGACAGGTGTGCGCAAACTTCATTTAAGACCACGCCTACTTTCAGTCGGAGGAGGTGGTGCCATAGACCTGGAGCAACAGCGCGCTAATGATTGGCTGTGACGTCTGTGATTGACAGGATGTTGACACAAGCAGGAAGTTTAACCTCACCCTTTCTCGGGAGTCAACAACCGGTGGTCTGACGCACCACCTGGCGGAACTAAAGCAGAGCATCCTGTCCAGTCATAAAATCTAACACAACTAATTCTCCAAACGGATAAACTTCATTATCTGGAAACAGACTTCCTCAGATGAGTCGGAAATGGGATTTATACAGAGCAGTGCAGTGATCTATTATATTATTATAAAATAAAACATGTAGCTGTGTAATAAACACTCCGTGCAACACAGCATCAATCATTATTGACATTTCGAGAAAAAATGCACAGAAACCATAATAGTGAAAAAGAAGCGAATAATTTGTTAGATGAGATATTTTTATTTTGTTATTACAGATAGTGATGATCCCAACTAAAACCAAGTGATTTAAAAATTTCTTACCAGAATGAGTAATACCCGAACGCTAACCTCCGTCTGATATTTCCAGCACACGTTATATTTATTTAGATCCCTTTTAAACAGTACAGTCCACTGATACTGATACCATCATCATCATCATCATCATCATCATCATCATCATCATCATCACCCAGAGCCAGTTTAAGAGCCGCTCTGTTATAAACCTGGTTTTTCTGGTGAAAACAGACTCAAGGTTACTGCAGAGAACAAATGACCCAGAATGCACTACAGCATTAAACTCATAAAGGTCTAATCTGATCCAATCAAATGCAGTCAGTAAACACTGAGCTGAAATGTTTCAAGTCGTTCCATGAGATTCCGACTTGGACTGATGGAGAGTCAGAACTTAAAATAAATCTAAACAAAAGCAGCGGCTTCCAGAGTTCCAGTGGATTAACATCAGGATTTAACTGTAGGATCCTGACGAGACTAAACCACACTACAGTCTGAGAACACACACTACTGCGAGTAAAAGTAAAAGTATTCGCACCCGGGACAGGAAGTCTGCTGTGACTGTGATGTGAAACTCGAGGACTCGACTCAGTTAGGATTTAAGCGAGACGTAAAAACACGTGAACATGTGAGACTGATAGTGTCCACTGATACACTATATGGCCAAATGTATGTGGACACCTATAACCATATATGGGCATTACTCAACTTTTCTATAGAATTTCTCTGTAGCACTGAACACCTTCATCACTGTGTGATCTCACTAATGTTCTTGTAGCTAAATGGTCACTAATACCCACAACCACAATCCAACATCTATTGGAGAACCTTAAAGAGTGAAGATGATTAGAACAGTAAAGAGAATCAATCCTGCTGTTCAACACACATAAAGGTGCAAAAAATAAACAGTACATAGTATACCAGTGGAGCAGTTTAAAATGTATGCAATTTTTTCCTGGCTTCCCTAAAATTCATAATCATACTGGCCAAAACACCAAGCCATTTATTATCTTCAGTTTTAGTTAAAATCCACTGGACATTATTTTAAGATGAATAAGATGACTATGTGAGTAACTTGTTTGGAGTTCTATAGAATACTGATGTTTTGTGTAAAGTAAAAGGTAATGGCTTGGTAGTGCAGGTGAGAGCATGGCTTATAAGGCTATAAAACAGGAAGTGACAGGATGACCCGAAAGCACTAAAACTTGGGCAAGGGAATTGCAGCTGGAGATGTTACAGACCTACACCTGTATGGGAATCTACTAGGAATTGTTTTGTGTTGCAGTAGCAAGAAAACAAAATGGGGAGAAATAAGAGCAACAGTCCCACATCAGGGATCTAAGGCTAGCTAGCTACCTTAAAAACAGTGAATGTTTGTGTTGACTTGATATAGAAGAATCAGTCATAATTTGCCAATGCTGATGCTTCCATAAAGTGTTATATACATGCGATTTCCCATTCGAGTTTCTCTCATACGCTGTGAGGCTATCAGCACCTAAACATCTGGAATGGAATTCAGAATAAACAGCTGATCAAAATGCTGGTTTTATTCCACCAGAGACTTGCTTCAGCTTTGTAGACCATCAACAATTTTACACCAACAATACCACAAATAACTGAGGAGGTCATCCATACTGAGAGAAATATCTGAGAGTTCATGGAAGTAAAGAACACAAATGGTGCAGCTGAATATTATGTGTTATCTGAGGCACCAACGGAGCCTTGTCCATGTCTCTGGGATTAAAATTTTTTTGTCATGTGATCTACTCATTAAAGTCTGAAAATTTGTGCTGAAATTTGATAGCTCCGTTTGCCCCCTTGTCCTTTGCTTAACTTCTCTTTAATCATCATCAAGGTTAACAATCATCATCAGAGGACAGCAAATCTGAGATTGACTGTTCATGCTATTAAGAGATGGATAAAACTTCTTCACTATGCAGTTCTATTTTTTTAAACCTCAGTCTTGGCTTGGAGAGTGTTATTGGAGCTGCTCACATGTTTTCTTAACAGAGATTGCTATGTGTTAAAGGTTGCTCTGATATGTATTCTCATCCCTATCTTGTATGTGGAAAGCGTTACCACTGCCTGAACCCCTGCACCACTGTTTCAACGTTTTTACACTCGCTGAATTTATTCAAAGCAGAAACACAAGGTTTTCTCCACAATTTACCTAATTCAAAACTCAGATTATCAGCAAAAGGCAAGATTAAATTTTTGAGGAAGACTATAACACCCTTATTATAAAACACAACCAAACAAATAATTTGTTTATAATAAAATAGATTATGTTTATTTCACACAACCTGGTCGTTCTGTATTTGGAAAACAGTTGACTTTTAAGACAGACCCAAGACCGTACAGATAATGCTCAAGGCTAAAACAGGAGAAAAAAGGACAAATTTTTCATGAGAAAATATGAGGACAGGCACATGCATGGAGAGTTCATCTTAAAAGATTAAATATCTATCACAAAATAATCATAGACAAATAATTCAGTAATCTGTTCAGTTCCTTTATGTTCAACAGGAAACCCAAAAGAGGAGAATTGAGGAAGTTTGCTTTGTTGTGTGAAGACCTGGTTAATTCTGACTGAGCTTGTGGTGTGCGTTATGGATTGGGTCGAACCTCAGCGTAGTTCTTGATCACCTGTGAGAAGCGAATCACTTTCATGGTGCTGGTTTTCTGTTTGAAGTCCTGCCACAGGTACTCAGGTGAGAGCACCTTGCTGGGTTTATTGTACAGGAAGTACTTGTTCAGGTGAGACTCCTCCTGCCATGCTGCTTCAATCTTATTGGCTCGGTCAGCATCCAGCTGCATGCGGCATGTCTTTGTCAGCTTGTGTACACTGGCAACACGTCCTCCGATCACGGCTCCTCCGTAGTAATAGTCTCCCTCTTCTGGTGGAATGAAGGCCACGGATTGAGGACGTCTCTCATATGGGAATCCTGTCCGTGCGGTTCCGAAATACCCGGGATGGAGAACAGCAACCATATCTGCCAAAGTCTCTGCCCCCCAGTGTCCATAGAATTTAGTGTCAACATCCAGACTGAAGATGTAGTCAGCCTCCATGACAAGACGTTCCTCAATGAGCTTTTCAATCATCTCCATCCTGCGCAGTGTAATTTCCTGCCAGCGGTTTGAGCTTGGTGTTTTTATCTTGGTCAGCTGACGACCCGGCCGCAGCGTTACCATAGGAACCTCATCCGGGCGATCTGTAAACAGGTAATAATGTACGTGGTAACCGACCATGAAGTGCTGCTCTGCTGACTCCAGAAACTCCTTCAGGAAACGGACATACCTGTTGGAAAACAAAATCAGTTTATTAATCAGAACTAACTAGTCCAACACTAATGTCCCATATAACGAAGCCCACTGTGTTCTGTCACAAATGAAGTTTTGGAACATTTAAAAGGTTTGATTATTGTAGTCAGAGTGTGAGCTGTGAGCAACCTTTGAGTGCTGTTAACATTGTGCACACACAGACAGTGATCAGTCTTAAAAGGCACAATGACAAATGGTACAGTGAATAGAATACTCAACACAATTTTAAATAAAACAATTAGAGCTTTAGCCTCAGCCTTCACATTATTACCCACAATGCATTGTGTGCAATAATAACGTACTTCCCCAGTGCGAAGACTGTGGTTGCCACTGTGATATTCTTTTGTGAGTAAATGGCATCAATCACAGTTGGATCAAACGTTCCTTCCCACACGATTGGAGCTAACCATGGGGTCATTGTGGTAACGTCCAAACGGCTGACAACGCACACACACACACACACACACACACACACACACACAAACACACATGCTCATTTGTTATTTGAGTCAGCTACATGAATATTTTGACATTATCATCTATCATGACATCTAGTGTTATAGTATATAGTACCCCACAAAAACCCCACAAAATTCAATTCTATCCAGATTGTTGGACGGCGTCAAAGCAGCAAAAAACAAACAAAAGGCTTGTGAAAAAAAAGCATGGTGAAAAACAAAAAGAATCATCGGGACAATCACGTGACGTGTACGTCGGCGTGCGGGAGTGCTTTAACATTTAAATCACGTGTACGCAAATCTATACTGGTAATCACTGTTGAGAAATAATTTGATGAACATGACATCACTTGACCTCCAAATTTCCCAGATCTTAATCTGACTGAGCTTCTGTAGGATGTGTTGGACAAAAAAATCTGATCCATGGAGGCTCCACCTTAACTCACATATATATTGTTGTGTATATATACACACACACACACACACAGGTGGTGCAGGATTACCAGTGGTTGTATAACGCCACTCACACTGAGGTCACTGAGCACAGGTCTATAAATCATTAAATGAATCCACACACACACACACACACACAAAACTAAAGAGGGACATTATTATTGATTTAGGTTCAATGTATAGAAGTTTAACGGTTTTAAGGAAATCAAATTCAGTAAATCATTTTCAATAACAACAATAAAAAAAAAAGATTTCCACACACTACTAACCTATTACTCACACCTGGCTGGTTGTATTTAATTCTAAAGAAAGAAAATAGAGTAAAATGGAGTATTAATTAATGGATTTGCACACAATTAGTTTTACAGTTTTGACAGTTTGTAAACAATGAAAATAAAAAGATTTTATTCCAGTCTCTGAGGTAAAGTCGGTGTGTGTGTGTGTGTGTGTATTCTTACTTCTCAGGAAAGGGTAAATTATTATCAACCTCTTGTTTGTTTTCCCTGGATGATGATAAAACACAAACTTCCTGTTTATTATATTATGTACATCTTAAACACATATTAAAGTGTATGGAAATTTAAATTTTATGTGGAAATTTATATGCACATAAATAATATACATTAAATAATAAACAACAAACAAAAACAGATTAAAGAAATGTAACAAATAAACAGAGAGATTCCCAGAATACTAAAGGGACTGAATGAAGACTTGCATCGGATCTACAGTTGTCCATGCGGCCTTTCACCATGTCCATATCCACATCCCTGTCCTTGTCCACATCCCTGTTACAGTCCACATCCCTGTTATAGTCCACATCCCTGTCCTTGTCCACATCCCTGTTACAGTCCACATCCCTGTCCTTGTCCAAATCCCTATGACAGTCCACATCCCTGTGCACATACACATCAATGCCCACATCCACATACTTGTCCATGTCTCTCTACTACATCCATACTATATCCATGTCCCCATACATCTTACCATCATACCTCTACATCCATGTCCACATCCCATCCTCTACTATGCACTGTTCTATAATCATACATCTATAATGCGACAGGAATCTTGTAAGAAATCCAGAATTCATAGCAATGGAATTTCAAATCTGTTTTGCTCCTGCTCCAGATTTTTTCCACATTTTTCAGAAAGTTAAAGAAAGGAAATTCTGCTCAGGCAAAGTTGCTGAATCTAGTGTGCAATGTCACTTTACTCCAAGTGCAGATAATAATCTTCCAGATACAACACATTATGGTGTGAAGTGTAGAGTGGAAAGAGAAAAGGACAGAGTGCAGTTCCCTGTGGAACACCTGAACAAACACAATGTAAGGTGTAGAAGCAGTGGTTAGTGTTAGTAGTGGTTTATAAAGTTTACACTACTGGAGCATAACAGCATACCATATAACCTCTCTCTCTCTCTCTCTCTCTCTCTCTCTCTCTCTCTCGTACTGAGTTATTTCTGTTGGGTCTTTATATTCTCTGTCAGAGACTGGTTTATCTGAAAAGCTTCTAGTAGTTTCCATGTGTTTTTCATGTTCATGATCAAATCCTGTCTAATTACAAGTTATGCTTGGTATTTTAAAATATCTTTTAAAAGTAATTATTAGTTTATTCTGTGTCCTATTATGACATATTTAACAGAAAAATAAACTGGAAAATGCAAAAAAATTAAAATTAAAAACAGATATAAATCCATCAAGATGTAAATCCTCCCTTTCTCCATAACCACACATAACCAATATGAAGTATCTCTGATTTCAAGTCAGTCTCACACACACACAAAACCTCACAATCAACAGGAATCCCTGTTGAATGTGTTTTAGAGTATATGAATTAAAAGATGTGTTTGAGTTAAATGACTTTATGTAGTTGTGTTGTAAATGTGTACATTGTGTACTCACACACATGTGGTGAACATCAGCACATCATGTAAACCTGTACTGAAACCATAAAACAAAACATCTTTATTCAGCTAAATGCAATCAGATCATAACATAAAATCAGATCCTCCACACTGTTCAACAATAACCCTAAACCCCATGCCCTAACCTTAACCCTAACCTCCAACCCCCAACCTAACAGTAAATGTAAATAACAGAGCTACAGATTTTCATTAAAGAAACCTGAGTGACTGCAAATATGTTTATCAAACTGAGCCCATGTCAGGACTCTTTAGACACTCACCTGAACCAGGAGAAAATGTAACCAAAGTAAACAAACCTGGAAGGAAATTTAAACAAACAAACAAAAAATAATAAATAAAAAAACAACAAACCAACAAAATATATAGACAATGTCAAAATATAGTCATTTACATTTACATTTACATTTAGGTCATTTGGCAGAAGTGCTTTTGAATCTGTCTTTGAATACATTAGCTCTGGTTTCTATATGTTGCAAGACTAAAGATATTAACAGCCTAAAACACTTCTTTTTTTTTTTTTTTTTTTTTTTTTTTTTGTTGGGGGGGTGGGAAAAAAAAAAAACAGGGGAAAAATTTATAAGAAAAAGGTTTTTTTGATATGGTGGTAATAAAACAAACAATTTAAAAAACCCATTTACAAACGTTTAA
>JAOTRN010000031.1:29198-40466 GCA_028566695.1 Bagroides melapterus
TCTCCATTTACTGAAGGAGCTTTAATAGGAATGTGGGTGCCATCAATGCACCCAATCACATTTGGGAATCCTGAAATTAAAAGTTATTAAAAATTAAGTGTGTGTATTAGCAGTAAAGCTATGTAACGAATATGTCTGTTTAATATGGAACTGTACGAAAGTGTGTAGCAACCGCTTTAGTGCAAGGCACACTGTACGAATGGTTCTACACACAGTTTCTTTTCATACATGCTCTGATTCACCCACATTATAGTGAAAACTCCCCGTCGTGAAGAAACAAAGGGCAGTGTACAGAATGTGTAATGCGGTAAGCGCTGCCCCGATGTTTGTCACGTTGGATATGTGAGGTTTCAAAAGCTTCGTTAAATAAATTGAAAATCTTGAAAAATGGTAAGGCTCCTTTAAATATTCGTTTGGAAATTAAAGCACATCGATACGTGTCCTTATTACCCTCTCATGGTGAAAAAAAACTCGTATAATCTGTGTATCCTCATCCACACTCTGTCTCTGAAACAAACTTACCCTGAACATAACCTGCTCCGAAGCAGGTTATGTTCAGAGAGCAAGTTGCTATGGTTACTTAAACTTAACTCCGATTTTGTAACCGAAAGCTGAGGTTATCCGCTAACTTACTCTCAAACATATCCGGGTATGTCACATAACCTGCTTTTTGGAACAGACCCCTGGTCTTAGACAATAGACACAAACATACACAGAGCGCTTCCTGAAGACAAAGAAAGCTGGGGCGATGTGACGTCAATGCCTTTTTATGACCTTGGTGGCGCGTAATTATCCCGCCACCTGTTCTTTCCGAGCCTTTAAATTGGCGTGTGTGCACACAGAGCTTCAGACACAGCTTCCTCAAAGAAGCAGTTCCCATAGCGTCAGCTTGATGCAGCGTCGAAGTTCCCTCGAAAGGGAACTAAATTTGAATGTTAACTATTCGACAAAACCCAATATGATTGTATTCCAACCCAATATATCTATAGGCATCATATCTAAAACCTAAGACATCCAAGACCCGAACTATCAGAAGCATTGACCTACTTTTACAACCTAAATTCTAATATTTGTTCCATGAAATTATTTAATTTATTCCCAACAGTCTATTCTCTTCATTTCGTAGCATTTCTATTGGCTGCACTACTTCCAGTACATTTATATGGATGTTAGATTTTTTTGTCCAATTAGATTTCAGTTTCTATGTGTTGCCATGTCAGTCTAATCTACCCAGGGCCTTCAAAATCAGTAGTGTTGGCATTTGTAACTTAAACTATATTAGCAATCAGATTTAAAATTTGCCTCACACAATAACATCAGCATTTTTCCATCATCTGATTGGTTGATCAGAGCGAAACTGTTTCAGCCAAGTTTGACTAGCAAAACACGTCTGTATTGATCTACACACATTAATACATTTGAATTAGAATTTTTATTGCCCACAATGGCTGACAGAAGAGGAGAAATTGACTTGGTCTCGAACATACTTAAAAATCCATTTTCAAGGTGGACTTTTCAGGAAAAGTTCGACATCATGTGGAGAGGTTGGCCAACCCCCGAAGCTCCAGATGATGTATGTGGCACAGTTGCGGTTGGAGTGTAGAGGTTTGAGGATGTCTTAACTGGGTTTCTTGCTTTAGTAAAAATGGTAATTACCCTCAATATGCAAAATGCCTCTCACTCTGTAATGAAACATCTTTTTATATTTCATTTTTGTATAGGGTTAATGGTTTCTGTAATTGATAGTGATGGTATTATGAAGTGGATTAAGTCAGGTAAGTCCCCACTGAAGGCCCAGTTATAAAATGCATGGTCACATACAATGCTGGTCACATCCAACATCTCGATATAAAATGCAAGATGTACATACAAATTTCTTAAAACAATTTATGCCTTATCAATTAGGGTGTGCTATGGAGATGTTGGATTTTATTTTGAGATGCTGGGTCAGATGTTTAAAAAAAATGTTAGAAATATTAGGGGCTTATATTGAGACAGGTCCCATCTGGAGCTTTGGGGGTTATCTAGCTTTTCTGGAAAAGTCTGCCTGGAAAATGGATTTTTAAGTGTGTCCAAGACATTTCTCCTCCTCTGTCAGCCATTGTGGCGTAAAAAATTTGAACTCAAATGAATTAATGTGTGCATCACTACAGACCTGTTTTGCTAGTCGAACTTGACTGTAACAGTTTTGCTATGACCGACCAATCAGAGGGCGGACAAATGCTGACGTTACTGTGTGAATTTTAAATATGATTGGTTAAAGAATCCCATTGCTAATATACTTTAAGTTACATCAGCAAGCACTGATTCTGAAGACCCTGGGTAGATTAGATTGACAACACATAGAGGCTGAAATCTGATTGGACAAAAATCTAACATCCACAGCCAAGAGAAATGATACCAAATCGAAGAGAATAGACTGTTGGAAATAAATTAATACAATTTCATGGAACAAATATTAGAATTTAGGTTGTAAATGTTGGTCAGTACTTCTGAATTTAGGCCAGCAGATTTCAGCATTTAGGACAGCAGAGAAGGCCTTGCTGGCCCTGATGGCCCACCACTGATATATTAGCAGATCAGAGTAAGAGAAGATGGAACACAGCAAAATTGTTAAATTTTTTTAGTGTATATCTCTTTGAAGTCATTCATTGAAAGCCTAAACACTCCAGAAATCTATTTTATAACATCTCACCATTAACTGTATCAAGTGTCATTTATTTATTGTCTATCAGAGATATTATAGAGAGGTTTTTGTAGAGGGATGCTTAGGCAGCCCTGCAGTTTCTGAGCTAAAACTTAATTTATTTGATTTATATGTCACTATAGGTGTTTATTCCACTCAAATAATTATTTATACATATATACACCGATCAGGCAAAACATTATGAACACCTTCCTAATATTGTGTTGGTCCCCCTTTTGCTGCCAAAACAGCCCTGATCCATCGAGGCATGGACTGCACTAGACCTCTGAAGGTGTACTGTGGTATCTGGCACCAAGACATTAGCAGCAGATCCTTTAAGTCCTGTAAGTTTTGAGGTGGGGCCTCCATGGATCTGGCTTGTTTGTTCAGCCCACAGATGCTCAATTGGATTAAGATCTGGGGAATTTGGAGGCCAAGTCAACACCACAAACTCATTGTTGTGCTCCTCAAACAATTTCTGAACCATTTTTGCTTTGTGGCAGGGCGCATTATCCTGCTAAAAGAGGCCACAGCCACCAGGGAATACCGTTTCTATGAAAGGGTGTACAATGTCTGCAACAATGCTTAGGTAGGTGGTACGTGTCAAAGTAACATCCACATGGATGGCAGTACCCAAGGTTTCCCAGCAGAACATTGCCCAAAGCATCAAACTGCCTTCGCCAGCTTGCCTTCTTCCCATAATGCATCCTGGTGCCATGTGTTCCCCAGGTAAGTGACCCACACACACCCATCCATCCATGTGATGTAAAAAAAAATGTGATTCATCAGACCAGGCCACCTTCTTCCATTGGTCCGTGGTCCAGTTCTGATGCTCACGTGCCCACTGTTGCCACTTTTGGTGGTGGACAGGGGTCAGCATGGGCACCCTGACTGGTCTGCGGCTATGCAGCCTCATACGCAACAAACTGCAATGCACTGTGTATTCTGACACCTTTCTATCAGAACCAGCATGAATTTCTTGTGCAATTTGAGCTACAGTAGCTCGTCTGTTGGATTGGACCAAATGGGCCAGCATTCCCTCCCCACATGCATCAATGAGCCTTGGCCGTCTATGACCCTGTCGCTGGGTCACCACTGTTCGTTCCTTGGACCACTTTTGGTAGATACTGACCACTGCAGACCGGGAACACCCCACAAGAGCTGCAGTTTTGGAGATGCTCTGACCCAGTTGTCTAGACATCACAATTTGACCCTTGTCAAACTTGCTCAAATCCTTACGCTTGCCCATTTTTCCTGCTTCTAACACATCAACTTTGAGGACAAAATGTTCACTTGCTGCCTAATATATCCCACCCACTAACAGGTGCCGTTATGAAGAGATAATCAGTGTTATTTACTTCACCTCTCAGTGGTCATAATGTTTTGCATGATCGGTGTATATACATCCCACTTCTGTTTTTTTTTCACGCTGTACCACACCCAGTACTTCCTGCATTGTAACAGCGATGACCTCAGACATATTCTCCATTTTCTTAAATTTATCCATTTAAAAATAGGATGTCTTTTGCCAAAATATCCGATTTTTTCCACATACAAAACACACCACTTTTCGATTCCTGATTAAATGCTTTAGAAAGCAGAGTTTCTTAATTTAAAGGTCCAGGGCATTTACATGGGCTTTAAACTTTTTCATCTTCCAAGATGGCCATCTCCCATTCTCCTCGGCAAAATGTCGACTTTGACCTCTTTGGAATGCTCTCAGCTAATAGAACAAATTGGAAATTTTCAAATGTCAGATTTTTAAATCCTAATTCAGTGGTATGACAGGAAAGTAACTGTGTCATGCCTGGTACCCAATTGCCTGGCATGTGAACAAAAACGCTAATCTCATTGGTCGGCCTGTTTTAAAAAAATGACGTTTTTACGCTTTTATCCATAGTGTGCACTAATAATAATAATAAAAATAATAATAATAACTAGATAACTAGAGCCTATTCTTGGTGTTAAAGGGACAGCCCTCTCCTGGGTCAGGTGTTATTTGACTGATCGATATGAGTTTGTAGCGCTGAATTGTGACTACTCTAAATATACTAAGGTAATATTCTGTGTTCCACAAGTTTCTGTTTTAGGCCCATTGCTTTTCTCCCTATATATGCTACCATTTGGTGCAATTATTTGTGAACAGGGTATTATCTTCCACTGTTATGCTGATGACATGCAGCTATATGTTTCAGTCAGATGTGAAAGAACAGCTTAATAAGATAGAAGATTGTGTGAAGGACATCAGACAGTGGATGCTTACTACATTCATTCTGCTTAACTCTGACAAGACAGACTATGAAGAAGTAATATTTCTGATTACAGAGTAACTCTGGGTGGTCTTCCTATTTCATCATGTGCAGCAGTAAAAGACCTTGGTGTGATTATTGACACTGGTCTCTCATTTGCAGCTCAAATAAATAATATCACATGATGCAGAGACACTAGTTCATGCATTTGGTACCTCTCTCTTGGATTACTGTTAGTTGGCCCAGGTTGGCTGTTTTGGGGACAAGGTCAGAGAGGCTAGATTGAGATGGTTTGGACATGCACAGATGAGGGAGAGTAGTTATATTGGTGGAAGGATGTTGGAGACGGCGCTGCCAGGTAAGAGGTCAAGAGGAAGCCCAAAGAGGAGATATATGGATGTTGTAAAAGAGGTCATGAAGTTCATTGGTGGAACTGATGATTCACTGTGGCGACCCCTAATAAAGTTGAAGAAGAAGTAATATTCTATATTCAATACATTTTGTTATCCAAAAAAAAAAAAAAACTATTTAAATATAACATTTATATTTATTTGACATTTAAAGCAGATTCTTCTATTTAAAATTGTGTTTTACATTTTACAATACAATGCACTCTTTTTATTTACATTGTATTTTTTTATTTGTTCTCTTAAGCTAAATCTTTTTGTCTTTTTAATCAAAGATGACTGATTTAAGTTGAATATTTAAAATTGATTTTAAGATTAAAATCCCAAAATAATTTTGATTTTTAATTTAACTTTTAATTTACATTAAATTAGATAAAAAGGTTTTTTTTTTAAATGTGACTATTTCAATTTATTTTATTTAAAGTTTAATTTAAAGACTTTATTTAATGTTTACTTTTTTTAAATTCAGTTGTTTTGTTCAACGTTGTTTTATTTTACATTATTTAAAGTTAATTTAATGTTTACGTATCTTTATTAAAGTTGACACCTTTTATTTAAACTTTATTTTTTCTGTTTTGCAAAGTACAAACCACTTAAATGCTGCCCATTGTTTTGGACACATTTTTCTTTTTCCATTCAATTAATATTTTAATTAACATTCATTTAGACAACAGCAGGCAATGCAGCTAAATCTATGTTATAAGTTTAATTGACATTTACCATTCTGCTTAAATGTAGCTGAATGCTGGGTGACCATGATGAAGAGAAACAACTAGAATTTAATTACAATGTGGTGAGAAAGCTGCCAAATAAATTAGATACTCATGTGAAGCTCATGTGCTTATTTCAGGACCTAGAAATGATATGTTGAATATATTTGGTTTGTTCAGGGACCAACCCATTGCCTTATATATTGTTTGTCATAAACTACAATAACAAATTCAGTTTAGGCCAGTTTAGTACCAGATATATCTGTATATATTGGTATATATCTAAGACATTCTCTACACCACTTATTCTACTGTCAGGGGAAACCTGGAGACTATTCCAGTGCACATACCCTGTATAGGATGCCACCAGTATATCACAGGGCACAAGTGCATACACACTACAGACAATTCTGAGACATTGCTCAGTCTACAGTGCATGTCTTTGGACTGAGGAAGGAAACCCAGAGTTCCTGGAAGAAATCCCAGAGGCATGGGGAGAACATGCAAATTCCACACACATGGCAGAATTGGTAAACGAACCCCCAACCATGAAGGTGTGGGACAAACATGCTAACGACCAAGACACCATGCCCCCAAGTGCCAGATATAGCAAAATGGAAAAATATTGTGAGATGAAAGTTGTTATAAGCATATGACCCTGTGGACAGTTTAATAGGTTCATAGACAATTTCAGACTGATTCATCACTGTCATTTCATGTGAGCATGTTGGCCAAATGAATTGGTAAGCAATGATGTTTTTTTCCTGTTATTACTTATTTGCTATCATGGATGTAGAATCCTGTTGCCATATACATGATGTGCTCTTCATTGCTTGCTCATTGCAAAACTTAAAATTCACTTAAATTTGTGTCTTTACATATTTTAAGTTGTATTTGGCGAACTTAATTAGGAAATTACAGTAATAGTAATGTAAAGTAGCCCAATATATCCATTCATTTTATCTTATGTATCCACACACAGTACATTGCAACAATTAAAGTTTAACTGAACTTTAAGTCTACCCATAAATGTTGTATAACTGTAGAGCATTTCTTTAAAGACTGCTGTAACTGTTGTAATTCTAGAACATGACACAAATAACCACATAATATTCAAAACAAATTTATATAGGAAATCCTTTTTATCAAATAGATACAGTAACATGAAATCCTATTTATTTGAGTAATGCTGTAATAAATTATATCTTAAAACTTGTAACCATATCCACTATATGGTTTTGATCTACATACATTATATGGCCAAATGTCTGTGGACACCTGACCATTCCACCCATATGTGGGCCTTCCTCAATCTTCCCATTTAAGATTTAGTAGAGCAGTTATAGTTCTTCAGCTCACAAAGACATTCTAAACATGTGTGTGCTTCCAACTTTATGGCAAGAGTTTGAGGAAGGCACACATATGGGTGTGAGGGTCATGTGTACACAGACTTGAGGTCTTATAGTCTATAAATTATTTTTTTCATTAACAGGTTCACTGTTAATCTGAAAACAAAGATCATTATTGAATAAATAATTGTATTATACCTAGAGTAATAATAACGAGAGATGAGATGAGATGTATTTTCACTACAAAACCTCTTCTTTCTCAGTTTATGGCAATAACAAGGACGACCCAATACAATTGAAACATATATTTTGCACAGAACTGACAATTTACATCAAATGGGATATTGTAAAGAATGTTCAAAGAAACACCTCAGTAGTCAGTCCAAAACATACAGCATCTTCAACAAAAGCCTGTGGTCACCATGGAAATGATCCCCCTGTTCTCAACACTGTCACATCTTAAAAATTGTGAAAGAATTCATCAGTCTACAACAAAACATGTAGTGTTTCTTTCACTTGAGATTATGAAACAATTTGATCACATTTACTGGTTTACATTATCCTGTTCTGAGAAATGTCTGTCAGAACTAATAAAAATATTAACCCAGCTGTAGCATATTTCAGTGCACTTTTGTACTCTTTAATTTTTGCTAAGATGAAGTGTGAAATGAAATGTTTTTGCTACTGTGCCATTATATCCAGTGTTCTTTTAGTGAGGTAAGATGTTGAGTTAATTTATTTTAATTTAGTTTATTTTAAGTTTCTCTTGGGAGAGAAAGGAAGAAAAGGTGAGAGAGCAAAAAAAAGAGAGCAAAACAGAGTGAGAGGAGAGAAGAAAGAGTATGTACCTGTATTTAATTCTCATGTTTTATGAGTTACCAAACCTTTTTGCTTCAATGGAAAAATAAATTTTCAATTTTCATTTTTGCTGTGAGAAATGGACTTTGTACAGTTACTAAAATGCAGCTTAAGGCACGTGACAATTATGATTTTACTGTTTATGATTTTCATCTCAAGATTATCCACGTTATAATCTGTTTTCCTCACTTTGACCACTGTGTGCAGTTACATAAATAAAAAACTGAACAAAAAAAGTGAAACCATGTCTGTCCTCAGTCTTATGCTGTAAACTGTAAACATAGTAGGGTAACAATGAAATAAAAATTCTAATAAGTTCTCTTCAATTCCACCAAAGACAAGAACAGCAACCAAACATCAACATCCTTTCACTGAGGCATGCCTGCCTCTATGCAATACTCTGAAAGAGGCTCAAAATCTAATAATAGCTTTTTATTCTATTTAACCAATTTCAAGTTTGTTTGTTCCCCTTGTTTTGTGTAGTTTACAGTCTTTTTAAATGTTACTAGTTGGCATGAGCATAAGTTTACATTTTATCAGGTCTATTATAAACATTGCCCAGGTCGGGACATCTGTGACTTGTACACTTGCAGGGTTTTGTGCCACTAATCACATCTGCATTATGGCACCATTTTACAAACAGCATCTGTGATCATCAGGGTTAGATATGGTGTACGTGGTACAGACTAGTAAAGTAAACTTTTCACAACTTAGGACAGTAATTGCAAAGTCATAAGAGTCTGTGGTGATTATCATTAAGTGACAAGCATCAGAAGAGGCTGGTAAGTGTGGTCTGTGAAGGGCTCCGACACTCATGCACATCCAGAGTGCCTGGCACAGAAGTCAGTACAGAGTTGACACTGGGCATTGTAGGGTTAGTGAGGTCTGTTAGTGTGGTGGGAGTGATTGATGGGCTCATAGAAGCATTTGAAATTTCTGATGCTGGACCAGATGGGGTTCCACCAGCTAAAGTTGATCCATCTGAAGCTTTGTCCACCCCACTATTCTCCTGACGCAGAAGATTTCGTCGGAATTTGGCTCTGGCATTTTGGAACCAGACCTAAAAAACATGTTGATCCACCCATTAGTGCATGAGGGCAAAAGACGGCAAATGGAATGACAAATAGACAAAGAAAAAACACTCCTATTGAAGGGTTAGAAGGATACTAACAGTCGTTTATTTATTTCATTTCTCTCTTTCTTTTGTTCTTTAGGTACATTTATTTCAAAAACTACAGCCTATGTTTCCCAACCTTTCAATGATATCTGACATAACAACTTGTTCTTGATGCAAGGTTCATTTTCATATTTGTTTTGGCATTTAACAATTCCTTTATTTATCTCTACTATTGGTTCCCATCTCACAGATTTTTTTTTTTTTTTTTTTTTTTTTTCAGTTTTGTAGTTTCTTTCACAGAATTGTGAACTCATTTTTTTATTAAAAATAAAATTGTCAACCAAGTGTAATTATTCATCTATTTTCTTTAATTTTATGTTTCTATAAGGTTTCATATTAAACTGATTTAAAATATGTATATTAAGCAGGAAGAATTCAGAGGTTTTCTGTACTAATAAAATACATATACATACATATACATACACAATTTTATGAAATTCTAATCAGTGAGTCATGGCTACACTTTAATAAAGAAAAAGAAGCATTCTTGCCTGAAGGACACGCTTCGTAAGACCTGTTTTCTGTGCCAGCTGTTTCAAATCCTTGGCATCAGGATTGTGGTTGATGGCAAAGTAGGACTTCATGGTTCTCAGCTGATGGTGCTTAAAGGAAGTTCTCATTCGCTTAGTCTTCTGACCAGAACTGTACTGAGATTCTCTGTCTATGGGATCCCCATCATTTTCATTGCAGCTTAGTGCTGTTGTAAAGAAACACCAGAAAATATACATACATAAGGAAATATAAATACATAAGTCTTGGTGTATTCATTTCCATAGATATGCTGAGCTAGAACAGTAGGATATTAAGACAGCCAGCTAATTCCCTTCTAATGAACCTTAATATTAGCATAATAATTAGCATAATAATTCATACTGAAAGTAAATTGTTTCTTCATTTTCTATGCAAAACTATAAATTAACAAGGTGCCATTTAGAGTTTTTTACTATACTAATTTTCTTTTATTTTTGCTAACTTTAGACTTCTCTCAAATAATTACTTGTTTATATGTAAATGTAATTTGCCCGATAAACTATGACTTGAAAGCAACATAGTCTTTGATTTCAAACATGAAACAAAGGAGAAAACCAGTTCCCTACAGACTAAAAGAAATATAGATAACACACATCCATTATATTATTTGATATAATTTTCCTAAAAATGAAGCACATATAAATAATATTTGGATCAATAACAAATATTTGGATGAGTAACAAATATATGCCTAAAACATTTAGTTGTTTTCAAATGTTAGCGAATGTCAGTTTTATTACTATAGTCATATAGCAATGATGCCTTTTTAAACATACTCATGCAGAGAGTTGTGGGAGATACTTGGCAGAGGTTGAAGTGTTGCTATACGCAAGACAAAATTCTGTTTTCTATGATTACTGTAAATATTACTCTTGACAAATAGAAACAACTGATCAGCTCATCAGATAAATCGCTATTAATGTGTAAGTAACTAGATTGTAATTATGTAAATAAGGCAATTGATAAATATTACTTATTATTTATATGACTGTGTATGAAATTGTTTTTTTGTAGAGAACGTCAGCTAATGTTTTCTGCTCCATTCTGGACCTTGGATTGTGGTTGTCGTTCTGTCTGTAACCCGAAGGAGGCAGCAGTCATTGAAACCACGTACTTACTGTTCAACGCGTGCATTGCGTGCCGAGGCACTATGCAGTTTCTTGATATCTAACAATCCGTTGTACTGACTGTCTAGCATAATCCTAAATTAATTTTAAACTTTGTGTAGTGGTTAAGGGTCCACAGTGGGACACAGGAAATTTCAAATGTAGTATCACGATATAGATACAGTATGTATATAT
>JAOTRN010000031.1:61794-80684 GCA_028566695.1 Bagroides melapterus
TTTTGTGCAAAATTGCTAAAACACAGTGTTGTTCATATTGTCATTGTACTCAATGAACTTGGAGAAGTGGGGTCACAATTACAAATAATTCCTATAATGACAGATATTGGTTTATAGACAAAGATTCTGCTGCTGCTACTGATGATGATGTTAATATTATAATAATAAAGTCTGTATTATTATTATTATTATTATTATTATTATTATTATTATTATTATTATTATTATTATCCTTTTAACAGGAAGCCCCATTAAGATCAACAGGCTTATTGTGCATATTTCATTTGCAAAGCCAGTGGCCTGTATTCTGAAGTGAAATTATTCTACTAATCTAAGAATCATTTTTTGGTAAAAGTAACCTTGATGGGGAATGTAGACAGTAGAAAGTTTTGCTTATCAGGACATGTTGCATATGGTTTTCATATGATCTGTCTGTTTACAATTTTTTATCCAAGGCCCAGAAATGGCTATGGGTCAGTCCTTGTGGGAAAAGAGAAGCAACACTCTTTCAATTCTCACTCATCTTCTACGCTTCATGAGTGTGAAATTACTTTCTCCCTTGGACTACATTAGACTGTATTAGTAAAACATGGTGAGCATATATACTCCAACATTGACATCTTTTACAGTCAAAGGTTTGGACCTTTATTCTGTACCCCCCCCACTGTTTCATCACTGTTACTGGTCACTGTTTCTCCTCCTCTACCCTGCAACAGAGAGCAAGAGAGAGACCGTGACCATATTAACAGGCCTAATTTGAAATACGATTAGACTTGAGAGAAAGACCTGCCTCACACATTTCATATGTGTCTTTATTTAAAACCCTCTCACTGTTTTTCACTTTATATTGGGTTTGCCACATGCACTTTTACAGAAAACAAGAGACAAATTACAAATGTGTGCATGAAGCTTTGTACTTGAAATCGCTTTTTCATATGTGGAAAGGAAGCTGATGAAAAGAGTTATGCACTTCAAAGTGGTCTGGTGACAGGCCTGATTGGGTTTTTTGTATGAACACAGGTTGTTCTACTCTTTTTAGTCCCATTTTCACAATTCATTTGAATTAGACTCAGCCATCAATTAGTGTGACTTTTCCCAGACTGACTAGACTTTAAGGACTCTGAACTTTGTGAGAAGTCATTAGTCAATGGAAGTTTTGCTTGCTGTAAGCTGTTTGCAGCTTACAGGAAATGGTTAATAGCATGGGTTTAGGCCTTTGTAGTGCTGTGTGTGTGTGTGTGTGTGTGTGTGTGTGTGTGTGTGTGTGTGTGTGTGTATCATGGTCATGTGGAAATGGGGGGGTAGAATAGTATAGGTTACAGGTGACAGTCAAAATGACGTAAGAAAAAAACGTGTTGTCCTACCTTCAACCAGATGCACAACATGGCTTATATTTTTGTTTGTATGGGAGTAAAGAGAAGAGAAGAGAGGAAATAATTTATCTCTTAAAACCTTTAACCACATCCTCAGAGCATTCTCTTGGCATAGTGGAAGGTTTAGCTATTTGATTATCATATACGGCATTACACAATTTGCTTATTTATGCTATAACCCCTATAGGTGCCTCAAAGAATATTGTAAATGCAGTCTGTAAAAATGATTACATGAAAATATTAATAGAAGTAATATACACTCAACATGATAAACTGTTGGTTTGTTACTTTTATGTTTGAAGCATAGTCATTTATGTCATTTGACATTTGTCATTGTTTTGCTATGAAACATGAGGCAGAAGGAATATGTTAAATTATAAAGAAATCAAGGAACTAAAGACCAAAATAAGATGACAGAGGATGAAAGTTGCAAGAGAAAGAAAGACTAGGGGCACTGATACACACACACACACACACACACACATGTGTGTGTATATATAGATGAGTCACAAAAAATGGAACACTTTTGCAAAAAAATTAGGAATAACATTTTTAGATCCTAAAAATGGTATAAATCCTTTCTTTTATGTAATACATGTTCTTTTACTTAGAAAACATAGAAGGAAATAAATCTTTTTGATGCTTTTACAGAAAAAGCATGGGTAAATATGGACACATTGCATTATTATGCCACATCCGTCACACGTGACAAAGCTTGCACACGGAGAGCAAGTACAAAATAAACCCAGATTTTTTTTAAGTGTTTTGAAGTTCAAAGTACCAGTTTCTTTTAAAAGAAAACTATCTAAGACAATTATTTACCTCTACAAGATTTTATTATTTGAAACCTTGATGGTTGAGTGTAAAAGTATTTCACCAATTAATTACTAGAGCAAAGAAGTACCAACCCATGCTACTCAATTTATCTGGATCCACACAGGAGAGGCAGTAGATTGCCAAAGAACTTGTGTGAAATCCACTTGTGTGTACAGGACACTTGGTGTGACAGACATTACATAAGTGACTTCTGACCAAGAAATCAAGAATTTAGTGCTAGGAACCTTTATTGAAGAAAAGATAAAGAAATTTTTTTTTAACAACAAATTAATCACCTATCACCATTAAAACCATGGTTGTACATGTTGTAGGGACAGTTTTGTTTGTGAGGTTGCACAGATTTACAACATAAGAACCAACTCATGTGTATAACAAATCTATGGCTTAAAATTCACTATCATGACGTTAACATGTCATGCTCCACAACGTTACTACTCACAATTGCAGAATTGGATGTTACTGCAACTCTTTATGGTCACGATGCAGAATGCACGCCTCAGAGCACAATGTCATTGGAATTTAACATTATGACTTTGTGGTCTGAAACTGAGCCTAGTACCCGCTGACAGCCTGTTGAGCTGTCTGAAACTGAGGTGCCTGCTTGCCGCCTGTTGTGGGATCAAAAACACCATCATGATGTATAAATGCTATGTCATGACATTGTCAGCATCATATCTTGACATCACCGACATTTCCTTTCCATACTGACATTGCGAATGATGTAACATGACTCATCGATTTAGGTATGACACCCTTTTGGGTGCACAGAACGTCATTTCACCCTACATTATAGGCTCCAACTGTATACTGGTTTTCCAAAATCATTTCAGTCATGTGGCTCCATTGGCATTGTCATAAAGGGGCAATGAAGGTGGTCTACATCATGATGCAACATTAGTGATGTCATAATGTTGTGTCAGACCCCCTCAACAGGCAGTGCATGGGCACCATGCTCAGTTTCAGACCACTCACCAGGTACCAAACAAGCACTGTAGTCAATTTCTGACTGCAACATCATATTATAATATTGAAAACCAATGACATCATGGTCTCAGGTACACATGCTTCATTGTGGCCTAGTCATTTTTCACCATTTGGAAATAAAAAGGACTATAATTACAGCTGCATTCCACACAGTTTGTTCACAGTGTGCTTAGAATAGACCACAGTCACAGCTGTGTTTGTGGAATGTGTGTAGAGTTGATACATTTTACCAAGACTTTTCTATGCTGATAAAAGTCATCTATTATCTTGAGTCACTATTTATTTCTGCTAATATATAAATTATACTAACTTTGTCTTTTTGTCTGGCAGTCAATTATTTACTGGTTATATGTGGTAAATTAGAATTTGGCTTGTACACAAACATAGAGGGAAAACAACAACTCATTCTTGCAAATTCTTGAATGAGCAACATCTGAACCAATTACTGACTTAAAATCATAAAAAACTCCCATCCTGGCCACTTTAGAATGAAAATGCAGAAAGAAGGTCTGGAATAATCTTATCAGGAAGACAGAACTTTTTGTGGTATGAATAAAAGCTTCAAACACTTCAATCTAAATCTGAATCACTCAACAATCTTAGTCATATTTTGGAACTCAGACATCAGTGTGAGACATTTTGTTTATCCAAAAGATAAAATATATAGGAGCCCAATGATTGAGGGACTCCATTGCCTGGGGAGAATATTGCCTCCCTGTTTTGGAAAGTACAGTACACTGGAAGTAAGCAGCATCTTTGGATTTGCTACAGCACTCTGCATGGTAAGTGGCTCCCTTTCAATTCTCTGCTGGAAAGCTCTAATAGGATCTGATCATAACGTTCATATTGGAAACCATGAATCAGGCTAATTGGCAAATTTGCTTAAACTATTACTCTGTCTTGTGAGATTATACATAGGATTTCAGTTAAATGGTTCAGTATTCATTTCAAATTGCTATGCCACCAAAATAAATATTCCATGAATTTCAGAAGAGGACAAATTTGATTGTGAATTGAATGATGACAGATATCTCATTTGTTTAGCAGAAATGGGCATTTGAAACTGACTACACCAGGCACAGAAACTTACTCCGTACTGTTTATTTGTTAATTCTGTTCATGTATAGCATAAACTCTATAGCAAAAAAAACCAACAACAACTAAAAAACACATCAGCAATCCAAACCCTTCACCCCTGAAAGCAAGCTCAGGGCCAGGCAAGTTAATCTAAGATCCCTAAGGATCATAGTGGAACAGTAAGAAAACAAGAAGAGACATGCAACCAGAGCACAGAGTAGCTATTGACAATCAGCATCTACATCAGCACAGGTGCTCTTGTACAACTTAAGGTTAATTTGTACAGCCATGAGGTAGAGCTCATATTAGTTTTTAATATAATATATAGATTAATGAGGTGTTGGCAGTGCCTCTAAAATAGTGTTATGGACTTGCTTTACTCCTATAATAATTTGTATTATGTTTGTGTCAGATAACAATAGATTTACTGTATCAGCTAACATAAAAACAAGAAACATTCTTTAGGAGCACAATTAAAAAATCCACTCATTAATCCATTCTGTATATGAAAGGATCTTCTAAAACTTCCATCTCTACTTTCTCTAGTCATTGCTGTTCACACAATTCAGGAACACCAACAGCAGTAGTTCCCTGTGCACAGATGTTGCCTAGTGACTGGCACACTGGGACAAGAAGACACCACACACTGAAGTAGAAGAATCACTCTCGCACACATATTATTGTATTGTGAATGGATGGAAAATGTCCTACAGGTTGTACTATTTATATGATCTGAATGCTAACACATTGATTTATTGTATTTTGTGAAATTAATGGAATTTCTTTTGTTTTGAGTCCAGGCTGGCCCTGCATGTCTAGGTATACACAACTACTTGAACTGTGCTGGGTTCCTGTCAGATCAAAGGTGTGAGACTGGTGTCTCAATTTGTAGTCTTCATACCATGGCTGACCTCATCCTCCAGCTCAAAGGATCTCATATGATTGCTCACAGATCCCATCCTCTAGCCAAGGGATTGCTGAGGCTAGAGAGGCTTCTTGCCCAGGTCACTGGCTAGAAGTAAAGAGACAGAAAGTGACTTGGGTAGGGTGAAGTTAGGAAAACTTTTAGGGATGAAAGGAAACAAATTAATAGAAGACAATTACTATCAATTGGAAAAAAAGAATTCTTAGGGTCTCCAAGCTAACTATTGTCAGAAGCATACTTCTAGCTAGTACAGAGTTTTAACTGATTGTGATTGGTTACTGATAAATAAATCTAAATGGATTAGCATTGTTCCTTTTTACGTCTGGAACATGTAAAATTCCATTATTATTAATTTTCGTTTCCAACATACATATTCTCCTTCCATCCCTGGGATACCATTGTTTCTGCTCAGATGTCAGAATGTTTGATGGACATATCATCAAAGATGATGGCTCATCAGTTGAAACTCAATCCCAGCAAAACTGACATTTCAAGACTGGACTACTGCAACTCCCTGCTGGCAGGTCTACAGATGAACACAATACATCCCTGGGCAAATGATCCAAAATGCAGCTGCATGACTCCTTTTCAACCTGCCTAATTTCTCACACACCACTCCACTTCTGTGTTCCCTCCACTGGCTTTGACTAGCTGCAAGCATCAGATTCATAACACCAATGCTTACCTACAAAGCCAAAAATGGACCAGCATTCTCTTACCTCAAAGCCCTTGTCACTCCTCACACTGCACTTCACTCTCTACTAGCACTGTCTGACTTGTCCCAGTGTCTCTGAGGGTAAGAGGTAAGTATACAACAAGACTCTTTTCTGTCCTGTCACCCAGGTGGTGGAATGAACTTGCCCCAGATGTCTGAACAGGTGAGTAACTGGCCATCTTCAAATGACAGGTGAAGACTTACCTCTTCCTGAGACGCTTAAACTAGCGCTTATTTTTCCTGTTTACTTTTATGTATTTCTTTTATATAGTCTAGTGGACCAGTGTTGATGTATTCATTAATACATTGAGACTTCAAAGTATGTTTGTACATCACTTTGCATAAGAGCATCTGACAAATGCCATAAATGTAAAATGTAAATCTTTCTGGTGAACTTTAAAAAAAAAAAAAAACTCAAAATTATAAGTTGATTTGCATAAAATCATTTTATTAGTGGTCTCTTTCCTCTAGATTCTACACACTCAGCTAATCCATTACTGTGTTTAAACCTCTACCTTTAAATGTAAGAATAACAATAATATAGATTACTTGTTAAATCAATGTTCTTCAAACATTACACTGAGCCCAGGATCGTCTCTTTGATTGTAAGTTATATTCAGGAGATATTTTAGTATTTTTAGAGTGATTTCCAAGTTTGGGTTCACTGTACTAATCACCATCATTGTTAAAACGTAGCTCCCAGTGTATCTGCCCCCCAATGCTGCAAAGTGCTAGAAGAATATTGGCCAATCCTGGTGGCATTTTGAAAGTGCTCAAAGTATGTCTCCACCACTTAACTTTTCTCATTATAATGGGTTATATATTATAATAATTTGACTTTGCAGGTGCAGTCAAAATTCAGTAGCCTTTTTATACTACTTGTTAGATTTACAGAAATGGAAAGGAGCTTTATAGTGAATAAAAAAAATCAAATAAATAAATAATATTATTAAGAAATAATAAATAATATAAAATAATTCTTGAAACTTAAAAAATGTTTTTTTTTATTGGTCTTATGAAGTATTCTAATTTTTTGAGATGCTTTTTAAATGTGAGCCAAAATCATCACAATTAAAAGAACCAAAGACTTCTACTACTCTGTGTGTACTGAATTTATATCATATACGAGTTTCTCTATTTTGAGTTGAATTACTGAAATAAATTAACTTTTTTTTATTTATTATTTATAATTTTTTGAGATGCCCCTGTATATGCTTAAACAGGAACTGTCACAGGAATCAATATGAACTGCACATGTTAAGCACTGCAAATCCTTGAATGTCCTTTGATTCCCAAACTGCTTATAAATCTTAACTCTTGGTATGCAGATTTAGATTTAGCTTGGAAACCTCTTAACAAGACCATGAGTTTGGTTTGACCTGCATTCTGGTATTGACAAATGCATTTAGTCAGTGAGAATGTTGGGTAATTATTGTTTTGTATCCAAACTTATGTGGAGAACCAGAGGCTTTGTTGCATTTTATTATAGTGATCTAATATTTTTTTTTTCAAAGGAGGTTGATAAGGTTCATTGTCAGATAGCATTTTATAACCATGTCCTTTAATTTATATTTAATGGGACGTATTACACTCTTAGGGAAAGAGTAAATATAGAAGTAAGAAATATAAAAGCTTTAAAAGTTTTTTTTTTTCAATTTGTCCATCTGTGGTGTTGGAGAGTTTCACTAGTAGAATGGTTAGAAGTAGAATCTTTTTTGGACACTAACATCCTGCAATAATAGAAAGAATGCTTGAGGAACCATGTTTTTCTAAGAATATACAGAAGTTCCTCTACATGGTGCTTTATAAATGTTATTGTTGTTCTTTCTGCTGATCCATGTTCGGGGACACCACAACAGATCAGAGCAATGAGAGCATGGGAACCTGATGCTCCTAGTGATGTCACAGGCATTTGAACAGTATATAATTATATTAGTCTATTATATTGAAAACCTCAGCTCTATACAATCATTACAGCAATGGATATATGATAAATTATGTTTCAACAAACACATGTAAAGATTTCCATACTGACCATACATCACTATTGTCATCTCGCATTCTTATTCTTATTAGTGGTGCTTGAAAAGCAAAGCATCTCTGTTGTTATTTCACATATCTATCAGTGCCACATCCTCCATCCATGTCTCTATGAATCTACCAGTAGCACACACATCTGAATCAGTCCCTAAGTCCTTCTGTTTTTCTATTAATAACTAACCATCCAGCTATCTCTCAATGCATGTCATGATGTCAAATGCAAGTTGACCCCCAAAAAGTGGAATCACAAAACAATAGACGTGACATATCAAAATGCTTGGCTCACTGAGATTTGTGGTATGGTTAGGCCCATTAAACAGAGGGTGAACACAAACGGTATATAGACGTATGATGAAATGCTTGGCCCACTCGGAGAATTGTTATGGGCATTCTGGTGATGTTGAGTTTCATCATGTGTGTCTACTAAACACAGCTAACAATAAATCAAATTAGTTATATTTCAGCAAACAAATACACACGTAATAAGCTACTGACTGGAATGTGCAGTTTCATTTTACTACAAGCAAGCACTGTTTATGATTTCTTAAGAAAAATGTAAATTTTAGTTATTATTGTTATTCTTTGTATTCTTTCAGGCACTTTAGTCTTACACCATTCTGTCACAAAACATACCACAAATCATGCCATCCCACATTTTGTTGCTCATCTCTCCTTTGTAAATTCCACCTATTGGCCAACCTGGGGTCAGGTGGCATGCATCAAACAGATGATAAAAAGGGATGTACACCACAGAATTCCCAGTGTGAGTTTGTTTCTCTCATTTAAGGACCTTCTTGAGGTTGTGACTCTCTGTGGCTGCTGCCATCTGTATTAAGTAAACACATTGGATACCTAAAATTATTCAATGGTTTTGGGGCTTTGTGAGTACCGGTAATGAAGGTCAAATAGACAGTTACAATGTATCGCTCCCTTTCATGAGCTATTGGCCATTCTATGGCTGTTATGACATCTGTTGCTCAACCTTAAGGGGATATAGGAGAAGGACAAAGCCTTCCCAAATGCCTCCTGGCCTGTTTGGCGAAGCAATTAGCACACTTGTCGACAGGGATCATTAGGCTAAGTGGATGTCAGTGGCATTCAAATAACTGATTCCTTGCTACATCCAAGACCTATCTTCTACATGGAGAACTAGAAAGCTAGTGTGGGCGTGTTTATGCTGCAAAAGACTGGTCCTCTCCACAAACTTTCCTCAGGTTTTAGAGTTTGTACATGTTTTCCATGGTCTGATCCTGTCTGTACTGAACAATTTTCAGTTGCCACACAGCCTTGCCAGGGAGGCATTCTTCCTCTGTGTAGCAGCATTGATACAGACGTTCCCATAGAATCAAGCCATTACCTGGAAAGAAGCTTTGTTACACTTTGTCTTCCTTCAGACAATTAGAACCTGAGGATTCCATGATGTAGTTGAGCTTTCTTGGTCTTGCTCACATGCCCAGCTGAATTACATGACCTTACTTTGGCCAAAAGAACCTCCAGACATTTGTACAGGCAAATAAGTCTCTTAGCTGAGCCTGCAAAAACTCCTTCAAACACAGTTATTGGAAATATCCAGGTTCGACGAGAGTGGGGTACACAGTCTGAGGCAGACAAATCAGGAGTGAGCAGACTTGCACCGGCTTAAAATGGGAGACATAGAAGGTCAGGTGAATTCAGATTACTCTGGTTAGCATGAGGAATACAGCCACTGAGTTGAAGACCTTAGAGATGGGGATTGACCTTACAAAGTGGTCTGCCAGATTTCTGAAGGAGAGTTTGAGGTCATGGTGGACAGACGCACCCTCTGGCCAACATAGTATCGAGAATCTGGGTGGCACTTACTGTAGCTCTTGCAGGTCTTGAGCAGCTTTTCTCCAGACATGTCAAAACCATTTGGCATGGGCAAGAGCAGAGGGGACAGGGGACTCCAAGAACAATGGCAGCTGGAAGGCATAGGCAACTTTGAACAGGGAGAAACAATGACAGCGGAGGTCTTGGAAGGGCTGGAGGACACAG
This sequence comes from Bagroides melapterus, assembly GCA_028566695.1. NCBI lineage: Eukaryota > Metazoa > Chordata > Actinopteri > Siluriformes > Bagridae > Bagroides > Bagroides melapterus. Next base: position 71,759 of record JAOTRN010000031.1, read on the forward strand.
TGAAAAGCTGATATGTCAGGGGCCAACTATATGTTGTTGTCTTTTCAGCTCAGCTCTCTCAAATGCGTCAGTCATCTCTGGATTTGCCCCATGATCAGGTTGTTGAGATCCGATGGTAGTTCACATGTGGTGAGTTCTTCTTTTACCTTGAAACCAGTCCACAGTAGAAGGCATCATGTGGTGGAATTCCAGCTGCTTTTAGTGGCTGTACAAACCTTTACCGTGTACTCAATGACTAGACAATTCCCATTGGTTCTGGAAAGAGGGTTCTTGGGGCATGGTCATGTCCCACTCCATGGTGGTGAGTAGTGATGCCTTGCCAGATAGTAGTGAGATGACACAGGTCAACCTTGGATTGCTCAGAGAGGAAGGAGGATGGCTGCACCTCAAATACCATGGTGCACTGCATCAGGAAATCCTGGCTTCTCCAGAGAACCACTCTGGGGGTGGCAGGTATGGATTCTGGGCAGGCATGAGACAGGGGTGGCAGAAGCATGAGAGAGAGCTAGCTGAGCTGACAAATCGGGTCTTGTGTGACCTCTGATAAATCCTGCAGGCAGCATGCGTGGACGCTGGAGGGTTTGGTCAGGGAGTTCAGCTGAGACTGCAAGCTCTGCATGCCTTCTGGTCCATGTCTGGCCAGATGGTGAAGTTTTTAATGAACACTCAGGTAGTAAAACAGTGTGCAAGTGCAGAGTGCAAGTTCAACATGGGTGCAGGCAGGTAGATAATACAGTGAAAATAGACCTTGAGCAGGCAAACAAATGAAAAAGTCTCTCAGCTGAAAATGCAAATACCTCACAAATGTAGTTGAAATATGGGAAAATATCCAGGCACAAGCAGAGCAGGGTAAACAGTCTGAGGAAGAAAAATCCAGACAGTAATCCACAATAATTAATGGTAAACAGTCGAACAAATGGTAATGGTAAACAGATCAGCAAATGGGGCAGCAAAGACGACACAGATGCAGAGAAACAGGAACAGCCAGTGGCCAAAACAGGCAAAGAAATCATAGAAACAAGGCTCAACAGCGCAAAGGCAAACAGAAAAGATCATCCTTAAAGAGTGCTGGGGTATATAAATGGTGGCACACCCAGACATGCTCAGTCCAAGATGGCCACCTACCCAGACGTGCTTGCTGCTATGTTCGTTTTTAGGGTAAATCCTGACTGTAGCATTATTAAGGCTTAGAAGATGTTTAATGGCTAGTTGTGAATTTACCAGTAAATGTACTGTACAAAAATTAAGAGTATTTTAAAAACAAGTACATAATAAACAAACAAACAAACAAATAAATAAATAAATGGCAAAAATGGATTTGAGCATGATTATTTTAGCAAACAGCTCTTCCTGATAACTGAATATGTGTCACATGTCAAGCATAATATTTGTAAAAAAAAAAAAAAAAAAAAAAAATCAATAAACTTTAATTAGAATTCCCGCTCATACATCAGTTCAAGGATGAAACTCTAATTGTAATAACTAATGATTACATTACAGGAAGGTAAATCTAGTCTTAGACTAGACTAAACATATTGGTTGCAAGCCATAGTCCATATTTTTATACCTGATGAATGCTTCTGGTATTACTTGATGTTTTTACTGATACAAACTGTAAAGGCAGAACTACACCTTTCCTGAGGGTATTGGCATGGTTGATTACTCAGAGGTAAACACAGAGATATTGGGTTTTGGTCTACTGCACATGTTCACAATTAGCAAGAACCACCTGTGGCCTGTAGTCTACAAAATTAATCATAGTGAATTGTCTACAGTAAAATATGCATTAACATTTAGAAAGGTAAATATTACCTTACAATCTGCTTATTTTTCAGTTATTCTTCTTAAAACATGCTATTTAGTACAAACTATGAGTCATTCAGTAACTACAGTATAAATATATGGTAAAGTATTAAGTTACTGAAGTGAAGAATGTTAAAGAAATAAAGGGTTCAATATAGAACATGGCTGTACCACACTGTGTGTTATGTATTGTGTGCACCTAGATTTTTGCTGTATAAAAATATAAATCACATAAGACAGAAACTGAGTTATTTTACAGGCATAACACTTAAAAGATTATATAATTTTAAGAGACAACGACGGAGTAAAACAACAGGCATGAAAAGCCCATGGGAGCATTGGATCAGACATAGAGGAGGCACCCTCGGCTGCTCTGTCTAGAATGTCGTGGTCTTCCAGGGGATTTGAGAAAACAACTGACAGCATATGGTAGATGGAACCAGTGTGTGTGCTGAGCATTATTGTGGTTGGGGCTTGTGTTTCCATTCTCTTTTTTCCTCCTCCCTGCTAGCTTCAGTCTTTCATTGTGTTGTCACACACGCACCATGCTCACTCTCTCCAACACTTTAATTAGCCTTCAGTAGTTCAGCAGCTGGGTGTGCATGTTGCTGTAGCTTGTGTGGGTGTGTGTGTTAGGGTGGAATTTCCTCCTAAATAAAATCAGCGACTGCCGTTATGGGTCAGGGGTTGGTGGGGATGTATGTGTTGGGGTGGGTGGAAATGTGAGGGGAAGGTGGTGAGTATTGCGGGTGGGGCATATTGGTTGGAAGGATGCATATTGAATCATCCATTCTACACTTTGCTGTCAGCGGGAGGTTAGTTGCTGTAACAAATGTTCTAACAGCCTGAACACCAAATTCTCTCTCTCTCTCTCTCTCTCTCTCTCTCTCCATGCATGTGAAAGTTTCCTTGTGTGTGTTTGCATGGGCACTTATTCTATATGGCACATTGTCTGTTTCTACTGTTCCTTTTTGCATGGCCCTAATAAACAAATCAGGCCCAGCTGCCCCACTCAGTGCCTGCCAGGAGTTCCTATTATCTTCTGATCAAATATTAATGTGCTGATACTCTGCTTGCTCACTAATCCACAGCCAATTAATATTATCTGTCAATTATTTACTGATCCTGAGGTGTGTAGCCATGTCCCTGGGGATGACATCGACCAGGGTTCAGAACGCATAATTGACTTCCTCTTCTTTGTCTTTACCCTCACTTGTACACCCCCAAACCCAAATCATGCTCTTTTCTTTTCATTGTTTGTCCCCATAGCTATGTATTTTTACATTTTCTTTCATTATGTTAGCCTTCTTTTTTTAATCTACCCTTTCCTTTAATTTGTGCCTCTTTTATCTCTAAATGGGTCTTTTTTTTATATGTACTACTTCGGGGAGGTTAGTGGAGTGAGTACCCAAGGTGTTGATCGCAGAACACAAGCACTGAACATTTGTGGAGATGTAAAGCTGACAACTGAGAAGTATGGGGGGCAGGAGAATGTGAGACACCAATTTTTGTGCTTGATGTACAGTACTGATTTTGGGGTAACATAAATTCCCAATTACACTTCATAGCTGGAAATATTTATTTACAAATTTATATTGAATCTCCTTTGGTCCAATAGCACATTGATAACTAATCAAGGTTGTCTTCACAAAAGCAGGCAATGCAGAATTTTGCTGCACACTTTGTTTTGTACTATTTGTTTATGTCCCCCCATGCATTTGTTTTGATTCTTTTGTTTTGCACCTGTTTTGAAATTACTCCTTATCTAGAATGTAAATTTAAACCCTTGTGTCTTTTTTATTGTAAAGTATATTTATATTGTAAAGTATTGCTGTGATGACCAGTCACAACATCAAATGAAAAATTAGATTGCAACAAAGCAATCTAATTTATGACGCTATTCTCATACTTCCTAAATGATCATAAACACATGTGATTTTTATAGTACGTACTACAGAGAATCACTTCTCAAGTTTGCCAAAGAGAAGACCTTGTACTACATATGCTTAAGGGAAAAACAGAAAGCTTTTGGGAGTAAAGAAGAAAAAAACATTGAAGATCATGCTATGAAGGCACCAAAATGATGAGAAGAAAAAGAAGAAGATATTCTTGTGAACAGAATGCAAAAAGGAATGGAAAAAGCTTGATTTTAACATTATGAATTCTTTCCATGCATTTTAATGTGTATTACAATGACTTTGAAATGTTTGTTGTATTAGGTAAAGAAAAACAATGCCATGTTGGAGGCACCATACAATCTCCATGTCTCAACAGTCAGGATCAAGTTTCCCAAGGGGCCTGGGGGTGGGGTGCTAGAGGGTGTGGACTGTGTTGGGGAAAATGTTTTTGTGGTGGTGGGGTGGTGGGGGGTATTTGGCTTGTTTGCTGGCAGGCTCCTGCTTTATACCACCTGTGCTTCCAGTGGGCCCTCACTGGGGTCCTGAGAGGGCTGCCCTTCCAGCTGCCCTCCTTCACGCCTGTTTGTCAGAAGCTTTCAATAAGTCTCAAGCTCTCTGCTTGAAGGGAGGTGTGCAAAAACAGTGAAACAGGATGCTTCCTGCCCTTTAACTGGGAAGTGCAAGTTAAAGGAACCTGTGAAATCAGTTTAATAGGCTGACATCACCTCTGGATGAATGGAGATATATCCAATTTACCACAACATATCCTGAAAAAGAAAAAAGGCTAATTTCATATTATTCAACATCTTCAATGGAAATGTAAATAATTCAATATACTTGGTCAGAGAGAACCATTTTATGTTTTGAAAGTTTAGATTGAACAGAGTTTTAGGCTCATGGTTAAGTCTGTAACCTAGTGAACCAGAGTTAATGTATTCAATGACAGAGACTTAAAAGCACTTTTGTAGATTGCTCTGGATAAGGGTCTCTGCCAAATGTTGTAAATGTAAATGTAGCTTGAAAATATTTAATATTTAAATATTTTAAGATATCAAGACTAAACAATTTGTGTGAAACCATTTGGTGTTTTGTTAGCAGTGACTAAGTTAGAGCAAGTTGTTCAAAACCACAATGTCCTGGCACATGTCCAAAACCAAAAAACGAACAACAGTTTACATTACACATGAAGACAATGTTGATTGCATTTTTGGGACTTGTTCATAGTGAATTTGCTCCCTGTGGACAAACTGTTAATAAGCAAATTTATAGCAAAGTGCTTAGGCATTTTACGGGAAGTCAACAGGAAAAACTGTCTGGAGTAATGCACCAAAACTAGATCTTGCACTACAACAATCTGCACTGTGCTGTTAACCAGAAAAAATGGATCTCACTTCATCTTTTGTATATGCCAGATCTCACTGATAGCAATTTTTTTGCTATTTTTTCTTATTTTTTGTCTTCTGACAAAAGGGAAGATATTCTCACGATGTCTTGCATTTCTGTGGTCCATTTATTCCCTGCTACTTTCCTGTAAATGATTTTAAAAAGCTTACTGTATGTTAGCCTGCTTCAACAGCATGTTATTGCTTCAGCAAAAGCAAATTTTCACACAAATTGTTTGCTTTAAGATCTGCAAAGGGGTCTGAAGGACAAAATTCATAGGCATTACCCTTAGAAAAATGGTACAAATGCCTCTTGCTTCTACAAGTTATGACTAGTTAAACATATAATACAATGGTGGCAAAACCTGCAGTTATGCTGGAAGTAAAACTTTAATATTCAACATAGTTAGAGAAAAAATTCAGAGATACTGAGAAAAGACAATGGCACTTGCATCCAATAAAACTCAAACCGGGCCAGTTGGAACACTGTCCAATCCTTGAGCTCATGGCTGTCATAAATGTATTTTCCCCAGAAAACTATAATGTTTGATAATTGCTATAGATGTACTACAGAAGATAAGAATAACATTGTTTTTATTGTATACAAAAAAAATGTTGTTCCACCACCTACAGCCCATGAGATCTCTTCTCTTCTCTCCTCTCCTCTCCTCACATGCATATCGGACCACAGTCCTCCTTCTCTTGATTACGGATATAAAAATACTTGTCACTTTTTTGCGAGCAGTAGCACTGACAAACTACTCGCCTTCTTATTTTTATTCAGGCATTTTTTTTACTGTTGGCTAAAGAGTGCGGAATTAGAGTTGGAAACCTGGGGTCACAGGTCATTCATTTATTGGCAGGGTTCAAAGCAGATTGGAGTTCTGAGGCGTCATTAATACTAGGCAGGAATGTTCCAATAAAACAGTGCTTCCTCATGCTAAGCCGCCTGTAAAAAGTTTAAGTTTATTAAGTTTTATAAAAAAACAATAAAATTCTCATTAGAGTATGAGTTGTCAGTATTGCATTTACTCTACTGCATGGAGTGAGGAAACAACCAATTTTTCTAGCTTTGGAAATTACATGAAATCTAATAATCAAGAGTACATTTATTAAAAATGGTGTTCATTTATTAAGTCATTTATTAAAATTAAGATAACAGTACAACAATATATAATATTGTAATGTTTTAAGGGGAAGAACAGGCTAGTTATATGTAACTCTCACTTCAGAATCAGAATCAGAAAAAAGGTTTATTGCCAGGTACAGCAAAGGGATCAACAAAGAGAAGATACTAGGAATTTGTCTTGGTGTCAGGTGCAAACATATACAGGTGTTAGTAACAGTGACATATAGTGATATACGGTGATATAACAGACAGTAACAATAATATATTGGACATACATACAGATTGGACATACATACAGATATGAGAAGTGTGAATTGAATAAATAAATAATAGTGCAGTTTAGAATCTGAGAATGAAAGTCTTTAAGGGAGGCTTATCTCAGTGTAAGTGAGTTACTATTCAGCAGGCTGACTGCACTGGGGAAGAAACTATTCTTGTGGTGTGAGGTCTTGATCCTAATGGATCTGAGTCTCTTGACAGATGGAAGGGGATGGAAAAGATCATTTCCGGGATGAGAGGGGTCGGCTGCGATCTTGGCTGCACGTCTCCGTGTCCTGGAGAAGTATGGCTCCTGGAGAGATGGAAGACTGTAGCCGATCACCTTCTCAGCAGAGTGGATGACACGCTGTAGCTTGGCCTTATCCCTGGCTGTAGCTGCAGCAAACCAGACTGTGATGGAGGATGTAAGAATGGATTCAATGATGGCAGTGTAGAAGTTCACCAACATCTTCACGGGGAGGAGAAACTTTTTCAACTGCCTCAGGAAATACATCCTCTGTTGAGCCTTCTTGGTGAGGGAGCTGATGTTCTGCTCCCATTTGAGATCCTGGGTGATGGTGGTACCTAAGAAACGGAAAGACTCCACAGAGGTCACTATATAATCCCAGAGTGAGACGGGGAGGAGAGGGGCTGGGTCCTTCCTAAAGTCCACTACCATCTCCACTGTCTTAAGAAAGTTAAGCTCCAAGTTGTTCATACTACACCATGATACCAGGCAGTCCATCTGAAGGCCAATTCATCCCCATCAGAGATGAGGCCTATGAGGGTGGTGTCATCAGCAAACTTCAGGAGTTTGACAGACTGGTGACCAGATGAGCAGCTGTTGGTGTAGAGGGAAAATAGCAGAGGTGAAAGGACACAGCCCTGTGGGGATCCAGTGCTGATGTTCCGTGAGTCAGAAACATGCTTTCCCAACCTCACGAACTGCCGTATGTCTGTCACGAAGTCCGTAATACAGCTGCACATGGAGTCAGGCACATTCAGCTGGGAGAATTTGTTTTTCCCGTTCTCTCGCCCCCTCCCCTGACTCTGTTCGCTCAGGTTTCGGGAGCGCGCACCGCGGTTTCTCCCGAACCCGGACGAGAGCATGCTGCTTTCCACGTCGGGCTCTGAGGATCTCAACGTGGATTAGGAGGGGCTTCTCTCTGCTGATCCGCTGCCGCAATCAGTGGCATTTGAGGAGCTCCTCGAGGTGGTAACTCGCGCGGTTGATAAATTGAGTTTAGATTGGCCTGAAGAGGAAGTGAATGTCGTCCATTCAAAGCTAGATGACCGCTTTCTGACTTCAGGGCGCAGGCCACCTCCATGCAGGAGGCTGCCTTTTTTCCCAGACCTCCATGCTGAGCTTTCAAAGTCATGGGTAAATCTCTTCTCTGCACGGGTTCACTCCCCAGCCATGTCTGATTTCTCAGCCATTGTAGGGTTGGATGATCATGGCTATGGGGCGATGCCCAAGGTTGAGGAGATGCTAGCTAGCTATCTCTCTCCGGTATCGCCCGCATGGAGGAAGCCTGCGCTCCCCTCCAAGCCGTGCAGAGTGACTTCGGCCCTTTTGGGCAAAGCCTACGTGGCGGCAGGCCAAGCAGGTGCAGCTCTGCACACTATGGCGGTCTTGCAGGCGTATCAAGCTGACCTGCTGAAAGAGCTCGACACTGGTGAGGGTTTGGGTCCCCAGGTGGTAGCTGAACTCTGCCGGGCCACAGATCTTGCGCTCCATGCCACAAAGCAGATGGCCCGCTCCATAGGCCGCTCGATGGCTGAACTAGTTGCCACGGAGAGGCACCTGTGGCTTAATCTCACAGGCATTCGGGACAAAGATAAGACCTTCCTCCTGAACGCCCCACTCTCACCTCATGGCTTGTTCGACGACGCTGTGAGCGCTGTCGTCGACAGGCACCAGGAGGTGAACCGCCAGTCGGCGGCATTCAGAGAGTTTATCCCTCGCCGCGGCGAGCAGCCTGGGCCATCTTCCAGCCGCGCCCATCCTCCAGCTAGTTCTGTTAGAGCTGTGAGGAGGGCGAGCGTGGCAGCCCGAACCCCTCCGTCCAGCACTCGGGGGGCCGGGCAGCGTGCCCAGGCCCGGCCCCATCAGGTGAGAGAAGACCTCAGGTCCGTCATCTCAGCCAGGCGGGCTAAAAAGGGAACCTGACGCCTGAGGGCCGGGCTCCCTAGGAGCGCCCCCTTTGGGGAGGTGTCCCCCACTTCCTGCCCCGCCGCCTTTGGCGCTTCGGGAGGCAGTGGGGTTCGTGCCTGCTCCGCTCCCTCACACAGATCTTTGCCCTGGGTTAGTTCCTGTCAGTCCGCTGCTTCAGGGCACCGGGGGGATCGGTGTGAGGTTCACACCTCTCTCAGACAACCAGGCAGCGTGGAAACTTCTGCCAGGTGTGTCTCAGTGGGTCCTGGACACCGTAATAAAAGGGTACAGGATCCAGTTC
>JAOTRN010000031.1:110895-121246 GCA_028566695.1 Bagroides melapterus
CGACTGAGTGGAATTGTGCAACCAACTGCTCCTGATTAACCAATAGGTCAGGGTAATTTCTGAGTTTATAGTCTTTATTATAGGAGTCTTCAAATGTTCACTGATGAAGACCTGAGCACAAAGCTAGCCAATGTAATGGTACTTCAAAACTGCATGGTTCTATAGACAGCAATCCTAATCATCATGGTAAAAATAATAAAATTACACAATAAAATTACCTTATCCAACAATAAGTATAAAAGAACAAAGATGTAAATGGAAGTAATTAATTAACAATAAACAGTAAAAAGAATGCCTGGGAAAGCCAATGAATTTGTCACGAGGCAGGAAAAATAAAATAAAAAGTAAACCCACATGTGAGGATAGCGTCAAGTGTGATTTATTAAACATAAAACAAGACCGAGAAACACTGGGAAAAAACAGGGAGAAAAAGAAACCAAAACAAACACACAGAAATGGCAGACACGTGAACAGAAAACACAACATAACACGAGACAGGAACACCAGGGTGCTCCCCAAAGTCCCAAATGGTCCATGATCCTGACTAGATTTAAAAACTGAAACAGATGGAGCATTTTTGATATCTGAAGGGAGCTGATTGCATAGGTGAGGTGCAGCTACTGCAAATGCTCTAGTACTTTTTAAATTTGAGGCAACATCTAGGGACATGTAGTAGTAGACATGTTAAGAAGACCTAAGGGACTTGGGTGCGGAGTAGGAATGATATAGTATCATTGTTCAGTGGTCTGGTCTCCCCAGGGAATGAGGGGAGGCTGGTAGCCTAAGACACATTGGAATACAGTTGAGTAGTGGGTCAATGAAATTTGGGCATATTCAGCCCATGGCAGGAACTCATTCCACCAGTGTTGTTCCTGGCTGCAGTTGGGTCTTATGTAGAACCTAAGTACTTGGTTCAGGTGCTTGACTTTGCCACTAGACTGGACCACAGACTTCCTCCATGTGGGCGATGTAGCGGAGACATCTCTTGCGAGTGGCACTTCAACCCTAAATGGCCACATACCCATTTTGAGACGCACAATGTTCTCTAATTAAGAAGTGGCCAGGAAAAACAGATGGGCAAAATAGGGCAAAATATCTTGCCATGGACGTCCAGGAAAAATATCAGTTGTCTGCTTGTTGGTGGCATGCAGCCTGAAGTCAGGAAGCGCTTATCAAGCTTAGAATGAGCAACAATAACTTCTCTTCAGGCCAATTTAAATTTAATTTAACGACGGCCCAAGTTTCCACATTGAGGAGCTCTTCAAACGCCACTGACATGCCACTGAAGAAACACAGTGCTTGACGACCTCCGTGATAAAGTGGGGGCCCGGATACAAACTGCTTCTACACTGTGATCTCTTATTCCTCATAGTATTTCAAATATCCTCTTTTTTCTTAGTCTAGACAGACAAGACAAACAATTGACACAAACATACACAGAGCACTTCCTGAAGAAAAAAATCTGGAATAATGTGCCATAGCTACCTTTATAACAACTTGTTGAAGTATAATCCCTTCATCACATGTCCTATCTGAGCCTTTAAATTGGCAGGTGTGCACACAGAGCTTCAGACAAACTATTATCTTCATACAGTGTGAGAGGGTTCACCCTCCTGATTTTCTTCAGTGTACTAGCTTTATTTGTCCAGTCAGCAGGTGCCTTGCAGGGTTATAATAGGCTTTACATGAGTAATTAACACTTAGTAAGACTGCCTGGACCTGTCGCACTTGCTGAAATTGGGCATGTGAACTCCAGGAGCAAGTATGCCCCCCTTCACTCAACCTATCTACTGTTTGCTCTCCTTTCTCTCTTTCTCTCTCTTATTTTCATCTAACATAAACACACTTACAAATGTCTTCCTCTGACCTCTTCTCCCACTTGCTCACTCTTATTCTCTATTATACACCCTCATAGTGATGTGTGTTTTTCTGTGATCTCTTTGGTGATATCTTGTTCACAGTCTCTTTCCTGCTGTTTATATCAAAGTGCTGAAAATGGTATCCATACACTGTTGTGAAGAGATGAAAAAGCCAATGAAGGTAAGGAGAATATTATATCAGTTAATCAAATCTGATTTAGAAATGTCCACTTGCTGTATACTGTATGAATAACGTAAACAAGGCCTGCTGATTAACCTGCATAATGACTGGTAAAGTCCCCCTTGAGAAACCTGTAATTAACCCGCAAATTGTTAATTAAGAATGAACATAGAGAGAAAAGGCATGGACTAATTGAAACCGACATAGGTTGTAATTAGAGCTACAGTCACACGCTGTGATTTTATGAATGAGTGACTTTGCAAGGTTTTGACACCTCCTTATTCCTGTCCCCCAGTCACTAGCTGTGTGCATGTGAAGGAGAGAATATGTTGTCGGTCATTTTTTTCCATCCAATGAACAGATTTTTACTCCAGGCTTTTTCTGACTTTCTTTCCCATTAATTAGGGGTGTCTGATGCATGTGGGAGGGGGAGGTGGAAGGTTGGAATCCAATTATTTTTTGTCAGTGCACAGTGAAAGCTAAAACAGAACATAGGTGTAATAATGTAAAATAAAATAAAATAAAATAGCACTGTCTTAGAATACTTCTTATCTGAATCACCAAATAAACCCAGGAATGCCTTCTTAAACATTACTATTTTCATTCTATGATTCAATGAAACAGCTGAGAATTGATCAGGATAAATTTATTTTATTTTTGTATTTCAAAAATGTATGTGCTTATTTAATCCCCATATATATTTAAACTGTATAAAAATGTTACTCAGATACCCAGTATAAAATATATTTAACATAAAGGTGTATTTATGTGCAGCAGATCTTAAATACAAATTTTTGTTAGCTTGTTCAGAAACAGTAGCATAATTTAATAATTAGCTGTAATTTAAAGGACCTTTAAATTTGTTTGATTTAGTCTCACTGTGACTAGTCTTATTTTGCTTTGCAGACGTTAAACAATAAGCAGAAATGAAATTAATTGAAAGCATGTGGCTGATGATGTTTTTAGATCTATTTGTGAGTGCAGAAGGGATTAGAAATGTTTCTTTTGTTTCTTTTGTTTCTTTCATCACATTTGGGAGATCAGTTGAAGCAGCTATGTGATTTATGAGGTTTCTATGTTGTCTGGAAGTCCAACAGCTGATGTTGATGATCCTCTTCCTTCTTCTGACATCCTCTATCTTCTCTATCTCTCAGTACCTAATGTATATTTTCTTCAACTTCATCCTGTCATCTTTGTATTAAAGACCAGCTTCATAGTTGTCTAGATAAAATGCTTTATCCCACAAACCTTAGTGGTGTCCATGCCAGTTCCCTCCCATCTGGTGTAAACAAAATTGCCAATAAATATGAATGTGTGTAAGTGAGAGTTTAGGCAAAGCAGAGCTTATTCATACAGTTTCCATCGTTCTTGAGATGTGGTGCAACATGTCTTTATGCATTTTCATGAGTGGACTGAAAAACATAGTGATGTACCATATTCATCTGTACTAAAGGATTCAGACTGTGGAAAGGATGTGCTCTGCTGAGTTTTAGTAATAAGGGAGGCAGAACCCAATCAAGCCTCAAGAGAAGACAATCACATAGTCAAAGGTCATGCCTCCACCACTGCTCACTGCCTAGTCATCAAACTTAGAGACCTTATCCTGCTCATTTTATTTCATGCCCTCTCTCAACCTAATTCCTGTATGGGAACATACCACATATATGAACCTTAAATATAAACTTTGAAATAAAAAGTATAATAACAAAATACAACACTATAATATAATAACAAAACAAAACCACACACTAGGAAAACACAATTGAGAGCCTTTATACTCTATATACTCACTATTGTGTTTACAGATCTCATGTTTAAGGCCCAAAACCCAAACCAGCCACAATAAATGCACAAGTACAGAAGCAAAAGGATTGTGGCATCTCAACACAAAATTCAACACCATATGAAGCCCAGCACTTCCCAATTTACCCTGGTCATTTTGTTTGTCCATTCCAACCCACATCTGGCTCTAATAGTCCTGCTTATTTTCACCATCTGCCCTCTTTTAAGATTCCATTAGGACTTTCATCTTCAGATACAATTTGTTGGAGATACCTACCTTATTTAGACTCACTGGCTTTTCCTTTAGTCAGGGCTTGTGTACTCACTGCCCACAAAGGCATTGTATCCTGTAGCTTTCTGAAAGACCTGGCCATTGGCTACAGAAAGGCCTTTTGGTTTTGTCGCATTTTTGACTTTTGCCTTTAGAGGTAGCCTCTTAATTATCAGATCAAAGGTCCAGAGAGGGTTCTAAGTGTTGAGAAGCCACACTAGCCAGCCTTACCCTTTGATCAATAAAATACTGGTTTATAAAGCTGATATATGAACCATTCTCTAAATTAAAACAGCAGGCTTTTTCTGTATGTCTTTGGGTTTGTTATTGGCCAAATGCAATGAACTGTGCTGTTTTATTTATATGATGGCAGAGTATATACGTTAGTAAAGATTTCTGTTCCTTTTCCTGCAATAACTTCCAATATAACTCCTCATTAAAGCCCCATAAGCAGCCAAAGAATACAGAGAAAGGTTCTTGCTCGAAAGAAAGTACATTTAAGTTGATTATTTGAAGTAGACTGGGGTTACACTGTGTCAGATATGGTTCAATATGGAGGGCATGTGTATGTGTGTGCTATTACACTGAAAGCCTTAAGCACCTTAGAAATAGCGTGTTTTGTGTGCTCCTCACAAATATAACTTACAGACCTAAATGTAGCTGCAAAACAACATGCAGTGTTTGCACAGTACATGACATGGACTAGATGTATGTCTTTCATTTGCAGTTGCAACAACACTACCATGAACTATAGCAGTGAAATATTAAAAAAATGTAATATACACGAATGGGACTCATGAACAGTGACATACTCAAGTCATGTGAAGTGGGTTTTTATTCCACTATATAGTTATATGCGCGAACAAAATGTCATTTCTCCCACATGTGGTACAATACATAACAGTATATAAGTGCAGGACGACAAGTGCAAATACACAGAGCATGGGAGGTAAATTGTAACCTATGCCTTCTTGGCTAGGCAGGTGGAATTGAGGGTCCAGGAGAAATTCTCTATCATGCACATCAAGAAACCTAGAGCATAAGATTCACTGTTGATCCTTTGATGCACAGTGTTAATTAATCTACCAAAGACAACAACCATTTATTTTCTGCTTTTCATCTGTCCTTTCTTTAGTTATTACTTATCACTCTTGATGTAATGCACAAATGTAATATAATCATCACAAATGACCACTGCTTGGGAGTAAAAGCGGTTGTAATATAGTAAGACAGGTGTAGGCCAGAGTCTTTAAAAATGTTTTTTTTTTTTTTTCCAATCGGGTGAGGATTGTAAATTATTTTTCTTGAGGACCTCAAGAATCTACTTTAAGAATCTTTAATTCAGCAGTAGCACACTTCCATAAGACCAGACTTGCATGTGTAACTTTTTATATGTTAAAGTGTATGTTAATTGAAAAATGTGAGGACCTGCTAAACTCATAGCTGATTACTATACCCCAACAAATAATGATTCCAATATAAGTCCAAGTCCATCACACTTCTGGGATATCAACATGTCCAGTTAAGATGGAAATTGATTGTGAATCAATTTCACCTGCTGTTTTGCAAATGAAACAAACAATATGTGGAAATGAGAGGTAATTAGCAAGACAACCCATATAAAGGAGTGGTTCTGTAGGTGGTGGCCACAGACCACTTTCCTGTCCTCATACTTTCCAGCTGATTTTTGATCACTTTTGCATTTTGCCAGTGTCCTCACCATTGGAGGTAGCATGAGGTGATGTCTGCAACCCACAGAAGTTGCTCAGGTAGTGCAGAGGACCATAGGAGGACAACAACCCAGCAGCAGGACCACTATCTGCTCCTTTGTGCAAGGAGGAACAGGAGGAGCACTACCAGAACCCTACAAAATGACCTCCAGCAGTCCACTAATGTGCAGGTTTCTGCTCAAACTGTCAGAAACAGTTTCCATGAGGGTCTTTTTCCAGAAAACACCAGGATTGGCAGGTCCACACTACTAAGCTTTATTTTGAATTGTCTTGAGGAATTTCCACAGAAGTTGGCTCAGCCTGTGATCTGATTTTTCCACTGTTATTTTGAGTATGATTCTGAATCCAAACATCCATGGGATAATGATTTTGATTTCCATTGATCATTCTTTGTTATTTTGTACTCAACACATTCCACTATGTCATGAACAAAGAATTTCAACTGGAAGATTTAATTCATCGAGATCTAGGATGTGTTGTATAAGTGTTCCTGTAATTTAATTCCTGTAATGCAATGTATGACATGACAAGCACTGTATGTTCAGACAAATCTAAATATGTAACATAACTGCATTATCCTGATATGGTAACAGGCAATTATGCAATTGATAGTTATGTAATTTATTTTTTGTTATTCTAAGAGATGCCAGATGTTTAGCCATATGAAAATCCTAGTGTATAATGTATTTCTGTCATTTGCTTAATTTTTCTGATTGTTGCTCCATAATGCTTTTTATTTTATTAATGCCTGATTTGATACTTCCAAATGCACATTTAGATGAACAGCCTTGGTGGGAAGCAGTGAGGCTCATTGTGGAATGCATTCTTGTCAAGAGTGTTCATCCCTCTGTCCATACCCTGAAGATATGGCCCTTAAGGAGCTCCAGCAGAGTGGGCAGATTCTCACTATAGAGTCTCACTATCCACATGTCTCTGCCCCTCTTTATATAAACAACATTAACACAGCCCTGCTCCACTCATGTGGATTCTTTCCCCTTTCATTTATTAAATGAATTAACACAAATGTCAGTAAAATTTGTGTGGCACTTTATGCACAAATTTGAAATAGCCCCCAGCAGCACACTGCTGTCATCTAGTATGAAACCATGCTAATTTTACAAACTCTCCCACATGTATGCCATAATTTTACCCACTATTATGTCTTCAGTGTCCAGGTGGTACAGCAGGCATTGTTTCCAAAATACAATCTTGTTTCCTACATAGTGTGACATGCTGTCACAAAACAAAAATCTGCTCTATGAGATGGAAACATTTTATCATTATTCAGCCATAGTTCTTGCTACCAGTCTTTGTGTTCCCCTGCCACCTCTTCTTGGGCTATCAGTTTTTCCAAGGTTTTCATCACCAGCTCCACTTGATTGAAAGACCCCTTGCCTCTCTCACACCAATACCATCATTAATGTCATTCTATATCATAATGAAACCCCCAATAACTGCCTCAGCCAGTGTCCGCTGTCCAAGGGGTCAACAGTGTGGAGACAAAAGTATCTGAGTGGCAGGCGACATGTAGGAATTGTTAGTGAGATTTTTGGGATGGAGATCCCCTGTCATGGCCAGCACAGCCTTGTTGATACGCTGGCTGACAGGTGAGCTGCATTTTGGCTCTATGGCTTCTTAATTGTAGCCCCTGGTCCTCTGTGCTGTAGCAGACCAGTGACAGGGCAGCTCAGCCCACTTCTGCCCAACTTTGCAAAAGCCTGGGCTCGGTATCAGAGAGGTGGCTGTCTATTCCTGGAGCTAAGTCTAAGTATTCAAATGCCAATCAGCAATAGAATTTGCCTTACGCATGGCAGGTTGATGAAATGGATAAGCTATGCATACATATGCATATATGTAAATAAGAATAAACATATGTGTATGTTTTCACATATACAGTGTCTAAAACTTAGTAGGTGGTTACATACTAATCATATTATGT
The DNA here is from genome assembly GCA_028566695.1 of Bagroides melapterus. Taxonomy (NCBI): domain Eukaryota; kingdom Metazoa; phylum Chordata; class Actinopteri; order Siluriformes; family Bagridae; genus Bagroides; species Bagroides melapterus. The sequence continues at coordinate 118,658 of JAOTRN010000031.1, forward strand.
CTTTGCTCTATATAATTCAATATATAATGGAGAATACACTGTCTATTTAGTCCATTTACTGTCAGTTTAAAACGATTATGTGTTAGTTCATTAAACAGTAAGCTAACATAGATTTTTAGTTTTATCTTTTTTTATGGAGTGTGTGTGTATAAAGTGGGTTGGTTTATAAAGCGATCCATGATTCCCTTCTTGTCTAGAACCCTAGTTCCAGTTGAATAGAAGCACAGCCATAGCAAAATACTACCACCATCACCACCACTACCAAACTTATCTTTTTGAATTGTGCCAATTTCTTTTTTTATGGTCAAATTAGTTATATTTGACCATAACTAATCAATACGATTATGTTTGTATGAGAATGGGCTTCAGTCTAGCAGACCTACGATGATATGACTGATATGCAAAATATGCTCGAGATATGAGTTCTCAAATGTATTTTCTGAAGTATATTTAGCAGAAGGCAAAATATATGAAACTCTATTATTGTCTCTACATACATACAGTTCTCCATAAGCAAACAGGAACACGTGTCCATACACACATATACACACTGAGTTTTTATGACAGAGGCTGGAAAAACACAGCTTTACTTTACTGACCTGTCATGTGCATTTTCCTGTCATGTGTTTATTTTCACTAGAGGAAAAAACATAACAATATTAACAACAGCCTGCACCTAGAGTAAGTGAGTATTCCTGGCTGGATAGAGAGAGAAGAAAAGATGCAGCGTGGCTTTAGGGAAGAAAAGACAAGCATTTTCCCCAATCTTACTTTTAAGGAGGTTCTATTCTCTTGCAAGTTGTCGAACAAGGTAGCCGGCTTTACTGACCCCACAATGCCATCCTGTGGTGGAAGATGACAATTCCACAGGATTTTAAATAATTTGAAAATCAAGGATGGGATGATTTTTTTTTTATCACATATAGATTTTAGCATGCATTTTACATAACAGCACCATAGAACCCTAATCAAAACATTTCATTTGTCACCTTTGTCAATTATTATTATTACTACACACTAACTCAGAAGAACAGTAGAACTCAGAAGCTCAGACATAGCTCTAATCATTCCAGCTCTGTAGATCATGCAAGTAGCTGTGTATCACAGGATTGATAGAAAGCTGTCATAGTAGGTATTTGATGTGAGCTCTGCTGCAAGGGGGATTGAAAGGAGATGGGAAGAATAATGATTTTCAATAGGTCTATCCCTATGTTTTGCATGGCCTGTGGCCTCTACATTCCAAAACCAATCAATCAATAAAATGTTTCCAGCAACCTCTCATATCACATTTCATATCAAAGGATCTGAATTCTGTGCATGTGCAAATATTCTTAGTCTTTCACCTGCTGGTTCCAAACGAAACCACTAGAAATGATAACTCCAAGCCGTGAATAATAAATTTAATTTGCTTTAGTAGTTTAAAGAAGGGTTTAAATTAAGGAGGTTTTGCGCTGGATGCATTAATTAAGGAGCTCCTCTATTATAATAAGAATATAAATCATAGCTTGCCATAATATTTATAGAGAAATGTTATCAGTTAAAAATATGTTGGATGTATCCTTTAGTTAAGGCAATTAGACAGAATGGCTATACATATACATCTAATTATTGAAACCAGTATTTTCATTTTGCTAAAGTAAAGGCTTACTTAATTAATTAATATTAGCAGAAACATCTAAAATGTTTTCATAATGAACTAAAATCAAAGGCAGAACAGAAATGAAAGAAACTGTAGCTTATTGTATCAATCTTGAGAATTGTCAATTTGAATTACTCCACAAATACCAATTTAAAAGAACATACTGCTTTCAATATTTCTGCACTTTAGTTCTTTCTATTTGTAGGTTTATTGTTTTTGTTCATCTTTAGTTTTTATTACTTTACCTTCTGTTTATAAAAACTGTGTTGATTTTTTTTAAAATTATTATTATTATCGTTGATGATGATGATAATAATAACAATAATAATAATAATAATAATAATAATAATAATAATGACAAAACAACAACAACAACAACAATAATAATAATAATAATAATAATAATTTTAAGTTTAACAACAGTATATCAAGTAACTGTATTCAGTGTATTCTTATCAATACAATGTGCAACAACATGTGTGTGCAATTTCTTTGATGCTCCCTTGGATTAAATGTTTGACGAAGTACTGTGTCCTCCCTAAAGAGCATATGTTCAGTGAGAAACAAGAAGGACCCATGGGAGATGACTCAGGGATGGTGGCTCCAGCAGGAGCTCAGATACACTGTGGGCCAAAGCTGAGGGTCTATGAGGCCGGTGGCTGTGATTATGCATGTGCATAAAGGAACAGCTGATCCTTGTACCAAACCCTTTTATACCTAATTAGCCTCATTAACAGGCTCACCTGAACTTAACGTGCAGAACAGACAGCTGGGAAAAGAAGCAGGTAAAAAAAAAACAGACAAAGGTACAGCCCAAGCTTATTATTGCACCAGCTGCTCACCAATGCTGTCTTACATATCCAGACACACATAAACATGGATTGTCCTTTCATATTCCAATTATATATATACTCCAAATATATGTATATAAATACGTATATATATATGTG
>JAOTRN010000031.1:124800-141824 GCA_028566695.1 Bagroides melapterus
ACAGCTGCTTTGTGACAATGACCATTGTAAAAAGCGCTATACAAATAAAATTGAATTGAATTGAATTGAATTGAAAATGTATGCATGCGAAAAGACCTACAAGAAGAATCTGGGACCCATTGTAGGGACAAGAGAGAGAAGCTGGAGGTGCAGGGTATAAATGTGTTAGGATTTTCTGCCCACATTGGCAGTTTTTTCAGCTGCATCATCATTTACTTTAATGTTTGTTCTCATAGTCTGTCAGCATCTTTTTAATGTATGCATGATTTATTATTATTATAATTTTTGGCTTCACAATTATCTTTGCCTTTGACACTGCACTATCAATAAACATCAGCCATACAACCATCTTTTTCTTAACAACTTGTGATTATGCCAAAGTTAATACCAACCTACACTCCACAGCTCTCATCTATATACTTCTGTCACAATCAATGGATTGAACTATGAACAATGCTCATTAATGCCTCATTTTCTCTGCTGCTTTGGGTTCTTTCTCTGGGTTTTTTCATCTCCCACTGTCTAGCAGACAAACAAGCATGTTCTCCCCCATGTGCTTATTAAGCTGAAATCAACAGTTTCCACCTTTCTAGCTTCATCTCCCTGCCAGGTCAGGGCTTCAATTGGCATTATCTGTTTAGAGTTTTCCACATTCCTTGCCATCTGACTGTCAGGCATGTGGCTAGGCACTGCTAACATGGTACTGCCACCAGTATTTTGTGCTGTTTGCAACTGAGTCTGTGCAGTTAGTGAGATCAGAATACATCAACCAGCTAGAATTGTGGGCAGTCCACCTTGCTTTAATGTTTTTCTTACCAGACTTGACTGTAGCTTTGTAGTTAGTCAGGTGCGACTTATGGAACAGTAAAAGAGTATGTTTGCTTTTGGGGCTGAAAGTTGACTTTGAAAGAAATTGATTTATACAAGATTGATTTATGTCAGAGCTTTAATTTAAAGATTGTTTAAGCTTACCAACGCAAGACCATCAAGACAGTAAAAATATACAGGTACAATAATCAGTCTTTTGTCAATTGTCATTGTTATGTCTTTCAGAAACATTTCCAGTGAATTACAAATCTTTCTCTCTCTCTCTCTCTCTCTCTCTCTCTGTATGTGTGTGTACAGTGTTTCCAGACTTAGGTGGTGAAAAAAAATACAAAATATTAAATAATATTTTGTTAGTTAGCTAGTATATTCAGTTCATGCAGGTAGGATATTAGTATGGTGTAACAATTATTCACAAATATTACAATACATTCTGCATTTAGATTTTGAGTTAAATGAAAAATAAATCTATACCCAAGGAATTGTATAAAAATGTCATTCAGTTCAATTCACTTGTTCACAGTTAAATTTTTGTAGCTATAGATGATAAAATAATATATAGGTAGAATCTTTTATCAAACATGCCACAAAGTATGAGTATTTAAGACAAAATATCTTATGAGTTCAGCTATTTACTCAGAAGATTTGAACTATTTTACCTAAGAACTTAGTGATGACAACAATTCCAAATACTGTTTTGCATCATGGGAATAATATAGTTTTTTGCTTTTAGGTATATTATTAAAGTTAAATCAGTCTTTCCTCAGGAGGCACTTTAAGCACACTGCCCATTTCAAGACGAGCACCTGCCACCTCTTGTTGACTAGGGCTATAAGTGCCTTCAGACTGCCTTTTCCTTCGTGCGGTTAGCATCATGCAACCCAAACCAACCACAGCCAGCAAAGCAGCAAAACACATCATTGGGACTGCCACTATGAGCCAGGGGATGGTCTCCTTCTGCTGCTGCCTCTTCAGGATAGAGAAGAATGCAGGTAATGTACAAAGATGTGAAGGAAGTGAGGCAGTGTGAGGCTGGCTAAATGACTCAACAAACATTTTTTTCTATATGCAGTGCATTTTTCACTCTTTAGAAAAAAATCTTATTAATTTCTATATAAGGTATCAATAAGAGCAAAATTATTACAATGACAATGAACCTGAAGTGTTACATATAGTATAGTCTATAGATGGTAGGTAGAGTTATATAATAAGTAAACTCACAGGAGCCTCGCATTTATCTCCACTGAATCCTGGCAAGCAGTCACAAATGTAATAATTCTGCTGGTCCATACAGGTAGCTCCATTGAGACATGGGTTGGACTCACACTCATCTATGTCCATCTCACATCTAGGAAGAGAGATGGATCTCTCACTAAAACTGGTTTGGGTTATAGAAATTGACTGAGATCACTTATGCCATTGTTTAGGATGATAAAAAATCTCTCACCGCTCTCCAGTGTACCCAAGTCTGCAAGTACAGTTGGCCCCCCAGGGTCCATTAATACAGACTCCTCCATTCATACACTGAACATCTACTCCGCACTGCATTGGAGGAAACCTCCATCTGTTTAACAAAGAAAAAGGGAGAGAAGTAAATTTTAGTTTATGTCACACTTTATTATGTCATATGATAATCTTATATCTAATCTTATATCTATAATGTTTGACATTATGATTTTTTACATCACAAGTTAATTTGATGTGTGTTCCACTTAGCATGTTTTATTATGGTATATGTTTTTTATGTTGTATACAAAAATACAGAATGAAACCCATGATTACCATGAAATTCATTAACTTGCAATTGTGATATGACAATTTTCCATAAATTATTTGTGAATAAAATAAATTATTATACATACTAACTACAATAATTATAGCAAAATTAAGCATCACCCATGGCAACTATCAAGATATAATAGTTTGTACTATCTGTACATACTAAATGTATAGATAGCAAGGTACAATGACTTATATAAAAGGTAAAATATAAAAATATTGGCAGGATATTATATAAATATTAACATAGATACTAAATTTTATCTGATTTAATTTAAATCTTATCTGTCCAATACACTGAATAAGCATGACATTAGCTGTGAGATACTATATCTCTTACTCACTGGCAGAGTGGACCACTGTATGCTGGTGGACAGATGCAAGTGTATCCACCCACAGAGTTCAAACAGGACCCTGTGTTCTCACAATGTAGCTCTTGGCACTCATCCACATCTTCATTACAGTCCCTTCCACTGTAGCCCAGGGCACACTGGCACAGGTATTCTCCAGGAAGGTTATTGCAGATCCCATGAATGCAAGGCCCAGAGATACACTCATTGATATCTTCCTGGCAGTTTTCACCCTGCCAGCCTGGAGCACAGTCACATCTATATTGATTGAAGAGGTCTTGGCATGAACCGTTATTCAAACATGGATGCAGGAGACACACAGGTGCACCATAGCACCCAATTTGTGGTTCCTTTATGCAACCATAATGGATGAATTGTGAAAACTGAGGTGCTTCTTCTTGAATGCCCCCCACCAATGGCAGATACACTCCCCCTATCCTAATTTCACCAAGACAGCCGGTGAAATTCTCTGCCAACCACACAGTAGAATGGTTAAAGAAATCCAAGTTGGCAGCAAACACTTTGCTTGAACCAGCCACTTGCCCATCCACAGTGAGTTTCCAAAGAGACAATGCATAGTGTGAACCTGTCTTCCTGAGCTCCACATGATGCCATTCTCCATCTGAAACCTCCACTTCACTGTAGAAAGCCAGCACCTCCTGATTTTTGCTATTACAGCTATTGACCAGTATGAAGGAATTAAGGAGCCCCATGTGGAAAAATTCTAAACCATTGAAGGAACGAAGAAGTGTGCCATTCTCTGTACGAGTTCGCAGTTTCACTGAAACCACTGTCACAGGATCAGATAAAGAGCCACTGGCACTGAACTTCAAAGCATTGTTTTCAAAAGTGGCATTGGCCAAACCTAGGGATTAAATAAAAATTATAATATATTAAAAAATGGCATTTCAACATGGATAAAAAAACATTTGGTGTGGACCTTTCTTTCAAAATATCATCTTCTGAATGTTTATATTTATTCTTTTGTTTATTGTCAGTAACCAATTTATACTGGTCAGGATGATAGTGGATCTGGTGCCCCAGTGAAAACTATTGCATCTGTAGGGAGAGCATCACAGAAACTCCACACAGACAGTGGGCTGAACTCAAAACAAGGCTCAAACCAGGGCTCTTCGGGCTGTAAGAGGGCAATACTACCTGTTGCACCCCAGATTGAAGTGTACAATTACAATTACTGTCTGTGTAAATATATGCAGGTTTGGGTCCATAATAAAATCTGTAATAGAAATATCCATGCTCTTTTTATACATGTTTTGAACATTAGAACAGTATCTTAGCATTTTAGACATACTTAGGATTTGCCTAATAAACACACAGAGATTTCAATATTTGTCTGAAACTTGTATCAAAGTCAGTAACCCAATAAAGCCAAATGTATCATATTTGACATGCGAGTTTCTGTGGCCTCTGCATTACCTGCATCAACGCATCTTTGCACATTTCGAAAAGGTTATGGTAAAAATAGCTTCATGTTCATACTGATTTTTAATATGAATATGTACTATATCAAAGCAACTAATAATGAATTTATATTTTATACAGAAAGTTAAATAGTAAAGATAGTAAAATCATGTTGAATATGATTATTAAAATTATTAAAATAATTAAAATTAAAATGTAATTTTAATATAATATTCACTTGATTACAATCTAATGGAATTGAAATATTTATTATTTTTGTATATGCAACTTAATGTTCTTAACTTTTAAATAACATAATCTTTATAATTATAAAAATTGTTATATTTACCAATTCACAGATTCAGAATATATAAACATTAATATTTCTTATGTATTTTCAGATGTCAAAAAAGTACAGCATTAAATATCTCATGAAATGAAAAAGTCATGTAAAGGATCCTGTTTGGGAAAAGAAAATAAACAAAAAAAAAAAATGTTTGAAACATTCCAAATCAGTCTTTTTTTTCTTATAAAATAAACATTGTTGTGGTCAATATATTGCCATAAATGCTTGAGGTATCAAATATGATACAAAAACATTTAAAAACTTTTTTTTATTATTTTGTTTAAACACTTGAGTTCCCTTTCGAAATGTACTCTCGCATTGCATCAGTTATTGACGCTATGGGAATCCTTCCCTACTTCCCGAATCCCTGAAGACTGATTGGTAATGTCTGTTGGAGTAAGCAGACAAACGCTGTATTTCACCATGCTTCTCCTTCAGCACAAACTCTCGCTGACACAAAGAGCTGCAGAAGCCGATATTGCCGCCACCACCAAAGAAGCTGCAGGAGCAGAAGCCAAGCCAAGCTACGCTACGCAATGCCATGCTACGTGCTGCTTTCCCCGCGGCTATCCGGCGTGCTTTCAAGAGCAACATTTTTCCTGAGTATAATTTTCTGCAAAATTTCCACCTCACAAAAAGAGCAAACAAGCGGCATTGAGATAATTTCGCTTAGATTGTGCGGCTTGTGTAAAGCCCCGTTGCCAGCCGCCATGGCGAGTGTGTCCCATGCTTGGGCCACTCTCATGTCGAAGCTGTTCTCGCCGGCTCCAGTCCCGGGTGGACTTTTTCTGCGCAGCAGATCCAGCTGAGCAGGCTACTGTGCTCACTTCCCCAGTCCTGAGGAAGAAGCGCTGTGCCTGCCCAGCAGCAAGGCGGGGAAGCAACAAGCTCACTTTGGCCCAGTGCCTCTATTTGTCGCCTTCTCCTCAGCCAGTCAAATCTCGGGTGAGCTTCAAACATGGCGACCTATGCACCTCGACGTTTTGCCATTTTTATGCATTACACATGAGTAAACACACAGGACACATGCGGAGATTTTACACAAGCACTGATCTCACTCGCTGTATTTCTCATTTTGCACAAAAAACACAGGGCGAACACAAACATTTAACCTATGTATGCACCCAGCAATAACTTAAAATAACTGTCCCTAAACTTTTTTTGTATACAACATTGAAAAATATTCAAAGCGAATACAGTATTGGTGGTCATTCTTTTATGTCATCCTGTATCTCTTAACTCTAGCCTGTCGGCTGAGTGAGGCGCAGTGAAGACAATGAGCTTGATGCGTTAGCTCGCGCTGAGTGAAAGTCTATGAATAGGCTGCCACATAGCGGTAAACAATAGCAAATACACATCAACAAAATATTGCCGCGTCGAAGACAGCGGTGAAAAGCTCATTCTGGTTGAGTAACATCTGTATATGTTCCCATAGGGTCAATAACTGACACAATGCACGAGTACATCTCGAAAGGGAACGTAGCGGTTACTCGCGTAACCCTGGTTTTCTGAGATGATGGGAATGAGCATTGTGTCGTTAGCCATGCCTCAGCAATCCTGACAACCAATGTTTGTGCTTCAGTAAAAAGCTGTTGAAATACCATGATTCAGCTGGGCTTATATAGGCTTATATAGGCCATTTGGCCCCTTACTCCCGCGGACACTACCAATCAGACTTCAGTGATTCAGGAAGTAGGAAAGGATTCCCATGGCATCAATAATTGATGCAATGCTCCTTCTCATCATCTCAGTGAACCAGAATTACTTAAGTAACTGTTACTTTTTCTGTCAATTATTTCAAAGCTAAGCAAAACTTTACATGGATAAAAAATCAAATACTCACACTCATATCCATCAGGCAGGTCCACACACTGGCTACCAATGACACATGGACTGCTAGCACACCACACTCGAATGTCACATGTCTTTCCAGTGAAATTTGTTGGACAAGAACAGATGAAGTCATTCCATTTGATTATGCATTCTCCACCATTCAGGCATGGTCTTCCCTATAGAAAGTTACAGTATATTTTCAGTAAAATTGAGAAAATGTATAAAATAGGTATGAAAGACAAAAAGGGATTTCCTAGCACTGATTCAAAACAACTAATCCACCTAATTCTTTGTGTTGATTCAGCTTAGTAATAAAAACTAACCTGAACATATTCAGAAATTCGTCCGATATGTGAATACCTTATTTTATCCAGTTCCTTATGTGATGCACATTTTTACACTTATATCCTTAAATAAATAAATAAATAAATAAATAATATCTTACCTTACATGTTTCATCACTGACACAATGCTCCAGCAAGTTATATGAAATGTCTGCTAAGTATCTTGGCTGCTCATGTATTTTGATTATTTTGTTTATGCTCATGTAGAGCTGAATGTCATCCAGCCATATGTCCAGCCATATAGACATTTCAGAAACAAAAAACAATTAGCATAAAAAAAAACTTTTGCAATGCCTTTCAATGCAATGCCTTTCTTACACATTCTTTAAGAAATGCTGCAGTTATCTTACAGATAAGAAAAATCACATAAGTGAAAATCAATTAGCAGGACATTTGTCCAACATTAAACTTATCCATTACATGCCCTCAAATAACCTTCTCAACAATGGGCATGAATGTGGTGAAAAAAAGCAAGAGGTCTTCTTTTAGTCTAAGTAGCTTATTTTACTTTTAATAACAATATTGGGAGAATACTTTACAGTATGTACATTATCAAATGATTAGGCAATTTATCAGTCTCAAGACTGTTCAGTTCTTAGTATTAATACATTTTTTCACTTCTTCAATAAGAGTTTTTTTTTAATAAGATATGAACAATTATGAGCACTGCATATACATTTTTACAAAGAACTGCTACATATTTATTGACTTTTACAGACATACACACTTTTCTATAAGAGTGCTATTAATGCAAATTTGAGTGCCACTTTTTTGTCATAAATATAATCTTTGTACTTCACAATATCTTGGAATGCAAACCGATCACCTGCAGGTGTATTCAATTCTACACAGTTCTAATAATCAAAATGTCCTAAATCATTTTTGTAAACAAATCTTGAAATTAAATGTTAAAAATATAAAAATGCTGTTTCATAAGAATCCAACCCATTCAGACTAGTACATGATACATAAAATAGATTGGCCTATCCAACAGATTTTCTGCAATACCAGCTTAAAAACTGTTGGGTGAGCATTGCACATACATTTTGTCAAGAGACTATTTGACGAGTACTATCTTACATAGCATAATATATAGTACAATAATCAAGGGCCAAACATTTGTCTTTTTTTCCTCAAGAACACCACCCTGTATTAATGAAGATGGCCTTGGAAGATTGCCATGGAAAGCAAATCCACACTTTACCTGTCAAAGGAAGCAGCCCACACCAAATCATTGACACTTGCAATCCTCTCATCCTGCTAAAACATCCAAGCAGCAGTGACATTTCTCAACAAGCTGCAAGAATCAATGACAGAATACTGACAGGTCCCAAGGCATCCATTCAACTACTATCTCTCTTTTACTTTGGAACAAAATCTCCGTCATGCCCTCCCCTAATCTTTTTCTCATAGGCAGTGGCATGCAAGCACAAAGGTATCACATACATGCGCACACACAGACACACAGACACAGACACACACACACACACACACACACACACACACACACACACACAGACACACACACACATATCCACTCAGTACCAGGCAGCCAGTGGTGATTACCGGAGGAGTCCATTACCACTCCCCCACAGCCAGGCTGCCTGGGATAATATTCCAACATGCTTCCCATTGCTCTCCCTTCTATTCAACTCCCCCTTTCTCTTGTCCCAGCTGGCTCTTGTCAGTGCTGACAAAGGAATGCCTGTCCACTCATGGTGTCCATTCAGAGATCCAGCATGAATGTCATAAACAGTGAGTGAAGAGAACACACTTTCTTCAGATTAATGCTACAGCAGTTATATCAAGTTAAAAACCTGGACCAAACACTATATTAGCCTTATCTCCCATGCAACTAAATACAATACATCCCCCAAAGCATTTAACTTGGTCATACAAGTTTTTCTTCAGAGTTTTTTTGCACTCCACACACGCTACATTTCTAAGACATGCAGTCAGAGTAACCCTGGACAAGCTGGTATATGGCACTTCAGCAGCTTTTTTCTTCCTTTCTTTATTTTGGCCATTATTCTGCCATTATTTTGTATTCTGCCATTATATATATAATATATATACATGTGTATATATATGTATATACACATGTATATATACATATATATACACATGTGAACTCACCTGTGAACCCTGGAGAGCAAAAACATTGATATGCATTAATTAGATCTTCACAGCTTCCCTCATTTAGGCATGGTGCAACTTCACAATCATCTATATTTAATGAACAGTTTTCACCTGCAAAGCAACACATAGAATATTATTATTGTCATGGAATTGTCCTAAAACAGAGAATAATATGTTAAAATATAGTAAAATTCACCTGTAAAGCCAGCCAAGCATTTACACAGAAAGCCATCAGCATACTCATAGCTGAAAGATGGACCCAGCTGGGGCAAGACACCATAATGTGTCTGGTCAGAACGTTGGAAACACATGCCACCGTTCTGACAAGGCTGTGACTCACATTCATCCACATCCATCTCACAGTTATTCCCCTCATAACCTGTGGCATGAAAGTAAAAATTCTACAATTTTTGCTCTGTTCTGTAAATCTAGTGTCAAATCTAGTTGGTCTTGGAATTTTAAACCAACATTTATTTTGCATACATTGGTGTGTAATTATACATATGAAATATGGATTAACATATTTCAGAAGAGGACTGAGTTTCCCAAAAGCAGTGCAAAGATCATCATTAACTCAATTCACCATTTAGCACTCTACCATTTAGCAATGATCTGAGAGCAGTGTAATAACACAGAAAGAGTTGTTTTTACAATGGTTTTAAAGTCATCCACCTTAACAACAAGGTACACATTCACTGTGAAATGTATTGCCTAAAGATGTCTGTTTTTTTGCCATTCCTTAATCTGCTGGCACTGTCCATGTGAACATTCTCACATTTTACAAAATTACAGTTAAGGGAAAGTGTACCTATCAGTTCAAAGTATTATAAACAAACAAATATCCTCAAGTACCAATAACAGAAAAAAACAGACTTATAGTCAAAAAGCAAAAAAAAAACCAAAAAGTGTTGGAGTGGTCAAGTACAGACCAAGTACAGGGATGCTATAGCTAAAATTTCCCCAAAACAATGTGAGACACTGCTAAACATTATCGTTGCTAAAGGTTGTTCTTTTTCTTAATGAATTATAGGATGTATTTACACGAGCATAGCATTACATCAGGCATAACCTTATGGCCACCTTCTTCATTTTGTGTCCCCCTTTTGCTGCCAAAACAGCCCTGACCCACCAAGGCATGGACTCCACTAGACCATTGAAGGTGTGCTTTGGTATCTGGCACCAAAATTTTACAATTTTACATACTCGGCCTTGTATGTTGAGTATATCCCACAGATGCTCGACTGGATTGAGATCTAGGGAATTTGGAGGCCAAGTCAACACCTCAAACTCGTTGTTGTGCTCCTAAAAACCATTGCTTTGTGGCAGTGCACATTATCCTGCTAAAAGAGACCACAGCCATCATGCCACATGGATGGCAGGACCCAAGGTTTCCTAGCAAAACATTGCCCAAAGAATCATGCTGCCTCCACTGGCTTTCCTTCTTCCCATAGTGCATCCTGGTGCCATGAGTTCCACAGCTGAATGGCACACATGCACCCAGACATCCATATGATTCATCAGACCTGGCCACCTTCTTCCATTGCTCCATGGTCCAGTACTAATGCTCCCGTGCCCATTGTTGGCACTTTGTGGTGGACAGGGGTCAACATGGACACCCTGACTGGTCTACAGTCGGACCACATCGGCAAACGTTCACTCCCAACGTGAATCAACGAGCCTTGGCCACCCATGACTCTGTCACCGGTTCATCACTGTTCCTTCCTTGGATAACTTTTGATAGATACTGACCACTGCAAACCAGAAATACCCCACAACAGCTGCAATTTTGGAGATGCTCTGAACCAGTCATCTAGCAATCATAATTCACTCCATAAATCCTTACACTTGCCCATTTCTTCTGTTTTTTAACACATCAACTTTGAAGACAAAATGTTCACTTGCTGCCTAATACTTAAGAGATAATCAGTGTTATTCACGTCACCTTTCAGGGGTCATAATGTTCTGATCAGCGCATTTTTTTCCCTACATTGTTTTATTTTTATTTGACGTTTCTAAGGGAAAATACATATTGAAAGCTCTTATTATTGTTTTGTTGTCATCTGAGGTTGTTTGTTTATAGAAGTTGGTGAGGAACACAGTTGTTATTTGGGACCTTATAATTAACAACATAAAACTGAATGATACTGTACTTCATTTTACCCATGACCGTCTATATAAATTGACTAAAAGAGATCACCAAATGCTATAGCAAATTAAACTACTATAAATATTTTAAAAAATGCAAAACAGTAGGTTACCTGGCCAGCATTGACAGGTGTATTGATTAATTCCCTCATGACATTTAGCTCCATGCTGACATGGCTCAGACGCACACTCAAGGATTTCCTCCTCACAAAATGACCCAGCAAACCCGGTTCCACTGCAGTCACACTCATACCTGGAATTAACACACAAAAGCCAGATTAGGATCACTTCCATTGTCCATATGTACACTGAGCCTCTCTTAAACTGAATTGCAGCTATGGAAGGAACTCCAGTAAGAAACATTCTGATCAAGTCATGAAACAGAATGGTTCTACCTACCAGTACTTGGTATCAACCAAGTAGGCAAAATTAATTAATTTTCATATTTCATAGTTATTTTTTTTGTTGACAGCTGTAAGTTATATAAATTATAACATTAACTAAATTTAGCTGTCAGGAAACGGGGCAAAGGCAGATGAAAGCGCAGATAGATCTATTTTACAATGCAACAATCTAAATGAATACCACAAACTAAAGTAAAAAGAAACATTAACAATAAATACAAAGCTATAGAGCAAAAACATACACACTAGGCAATGGAAGGCATATAGTAATCTAATTGGCAAACATAATACAGATAACCATAGTCAAGAGGGAAATTGGAACCAACAACAAAAGAAGTCATCCAAAAGGTGTACAAGAATGCCCCCTGGTGGTCTAAGAGAATTGTCCATAGTGACCATAGCGACAATAGCTAGTCCAAAATATGTACTTTTCAACCATGCACATAATACAAATAATATTGTATATTTGCAGGAAACAAGACTGATGATGCATGAAATGAGTTATGTTCACAAATGTGCATATTAGTTTTGAAATCAGTAGAATATGAAGAGTTTCAGTGCTTAGCATTCCATCCATATCTTTTTAAATTGTTTAATACAGAAATTGCATTGCAATAGAGTATTTTTGCTTAACTATAGTTTATTTGACAATTCATTTGTAATTAGTTTATAAGGAATTGTGTGACAGCATACTTACCCCACATTTTTGTAGAATGCTCCAATAAAGATTAAGGCTGAACAGATTGAGGGCTTTTTTTAGAGGCTTACTAATAAACAAAGTTGATCTTCTTTCAGACAGATTAGTGCATGATAGATTTGAGTCATGCTTACAATTAGTGAGCTCTGGGTAACTAATCAGTCATTCTAAGAGACTTGGAACCTAGGTCAGATGAGTCATTGTTGCTCTTACTAGTAGCTTAATTCCAAAGTTTAATAATCTAAAGCTTTTATGTTTTCACAAAATAAAAATGGAAAGATAATCATACAACCATATTCTAATATCATTTAGTGTAAGAATTTATTTACTGATCAAGTCTGCATGGCTCTATATGAAGCTAATTTTGTTGTCAGCAATGAGAGTGTTGGATCCTGCCACTGGACCACCAGGGGACATCTACATGACATGAAGTATTTTGGAAAAAATTTTTTGCACTTCACTGATAGTCCTCAATGAAACAGTCAAGTTTAGTATTTGTCCATCTCACACCTAATTTAAGTAAGGTTAAGTGACTGCGAATCTTACATATGATTGTAATCTAGGTCATCATCACATCCGAAAACATATACCTCTCATGTCAGGAGTTTACAAATGTTAAAATCCCAGACATTTAATCTGATGTGAGCTAGTAAGGAATTTGTTTTTTAAAACTTTCTTTAAATTTCGTTTTTCTTTCTTTGAACTTTTTCTTGTACTTTTTGTTGTGCTTTCACATCTGATTATCATCTATCCTATGGATATAGACCTTCACACAACGAAACTTGTTTATCCTTTATTTGAGATACCAGCTACTCGCTCTGAGAACAAAGTCCCGTGCCTGTGTGGTTCACAGCTTACCTAATGAGGTGAGGAGGCTGTATCATGGCTGCAGCTTGGCGGCATTAAGCTAAAGGCTAAGCGGCTAGTGAAGAAGTGGCAATACAAGCCTTCAGTACCTTCCATGATCATGGGAAATGTGAATTCACTACAGAACAAGATTGACGAACTGGCTACACTGGTGAAAAATGTTAAGACCTACAGAGAGTGCAGTTTGTTGTGCCTTTGTGAAACGTGGCTCACAACTAGCATACCAGATGCTTCAGCACAGTCAGAGTGGACAGAGACACTAAAGCCTGCTGGAAAAGGAACAACTTCTTTAATAGGCTCAATCAGCCCAACTCATTCACACCTCACTGCTCTCTCTGCCACCCTGGAAACATCAAAGGAGAATGTCCCCTCACCCAAATTATCACCATGGCTATTGAAAGCCTGCGTGCTGGAGCTGGGAGACCCTCTGCAGCATATATTCAACCTAAGCCTGGAACAGGAGAGGGTCCCTCAGCTATGGAAAACATCCTGCATGATCCCAGTCCCTATGAAACCACGCCCCAGAGAGCTGAATGAATTCAGACCAGTCGCACTGACATCACATGTGATGAAGACCATGGAGAGGGTACTGCTACACCACATGAGGCCACAGATTTGCCATGAGAAGGTGAGTGTGGAATACCAGGAGAAGGTGGGTGTGGAAGACGTCATCATATACAAGCTACATCAATCCCTCTCTCGCCTGGACAATGGCAGCGGGGCTGTGAGAATCACTTTTTTGGACTTCTCCAGCACATTCAATACCATCCAGCCACTGCTCCTCAGAGATAAACTGACAGAGATGGGAATGGGATCACACCTGGTGGCTTAGATCACATACTACCTGACAGGCAGACCTCAGTTTGTGCGACTAGGTGACTGCAGGTCTGACACTGGTGCAATCCGAGAGCACCGCAAAGGACTGTGCTCTTTCCGGTCCTGTTCACCCTGTACACGTCAGACTTCCAATACAACTCAGAGTCCTGCTACGGGCAAAAGTTTCTCAAAAATCTTTTACCTTTTAATTTTAATTTTATTTAATTTATTTGTTTTTATTTTTCTTTTAAGAAATTATCCTATTGTCTAAATCTGTGGATACTGCTGGATCCTGTGAATTTCCCACTGGGACGTATCATATTACAATATACACTACAATAAGACTCAATAATCCATAATGCCATTTAAACATTTTCAAATAAAAGAGGCCAGCATTCCATGACGGCCAAATAACTTACCTGTTCACCAAATCAGTACATGAGCCATTGTTGAGACATGGCAAACTGATGCACTCATTGATATCCACCTCACAGCTGATGCCTTCAAACCCAGACACACACTCGCATATGTACTTCCCTATATAGTCATGGCATGTAGCACCATTTTGACATGGAGTCTCCTCACACTCGTTGATCTCGACCTCACAGTTCACGCCTGCAATTGAAAATATCAAATCATAAAGAAAAATTAGCCTTCAATTTAAAGAAAAAAAGGAAAATTAGTTACTAATTTATTTTCAAACAAAATAAAAACATAAAGCTGCTTATTTTATTGTTTTATGATTGCATAATTGAGTAACTGTTATGCTATAGCATACAAAGACATCCTTCCAACTGAAACTTTCCTCACTTAGTTTAGCCATAAATTAGAAGTACAGATTAAAATAATATTTCACTTTGTTTTTAAAGTAAATTTATCATGTTACTATCATGCTAAACTTAAACTGTGTAATGTAAATGTGTTTATACAAATACAATATATTCATGAGCAAACATAATGAAAAATATTTTTTAGTTTAAAATGACATCAAATAGCACTTAATACCATCAATTTACCATAATAATGAGGTATTACAGTGGTGTATTTGACATGTAAACAACAAATTCAGGAGAATACTTACCTGTGAACCCTATCAGACACTCACATATGTAACGGTCCTTTCCATTAATACACTTTCCATTGTTTCCACATGGCTGAGATGCACATTCATTAATGTCTATCTCACAGTTGTATCCTTGGAATCCAGGCACACAGAAGCATTGGTACACATCTATCCCATCGAGACAGATCGCACCATTCTGACAAGGCTGTGACACGCATTCGTCATTATCATATTCGCAGTAGGTCCCATGAAAGCCACGACCACATTTGCACTCAAACCCGTGTGATGTCTGTATGCAGGTTGCATTGTTAAAGCAGGGATTATCGAAGCAGTCTATCACTTGAGTTTTGCAGTCCTCACCAGTGTAGCCACTAGGGCAATGACAAGAATATCCAATAACTGCATCCACACAGCGGTTCTTTATTCCAGTGCATGGGTTACTCTTACATTTGTCCAAGTTATGAGTACAATCAAAGCCCTCTGGACAGGGACAGAAGTAGTTATCTATCCCTAGTGTGCTGATGCAGTTATGACAGTTGACATGCGCACAAGCATCATACAGTAGCTCACAGTCTTTACCCACATAAATAAGTGGTTTCTTTGGGCATAAACATGTATAGTTAGACTTGACTTCTATGCATGTGCCTCCATTCAGACATGGGGAAGACAAACATATGTCTGCCTTTGCTGTACAGAATATTCCTGTAAAAAATGTTGTAGATGTCATTTACCATATAATAATGAAAATATATTGACACAGAATATAGGCAGCAACATATTTAAAAAAAAAATGGGATGAGGAATTTTTACTACTGTGTTGTATCACCTTTTCATTTAACAATACTCTTAAAATGACTAATTACTGAGAAATTCATGCTTCATATAGGTCTCATCTGCTCAACTGTTCAGGGCCTTCTTCGTCATGTTTATTCTTTTCATAATTTGCCAAATGTTTTCATTAGCACACAGACTCTGTAATAGAGCCATGCTGTAGTAGTAGCAGAATGTGGTTTAACATTGTCTTGCCCTGAAATAATTAAGCAATTTCCCATATATATATATATACACACACACACACAGTGGTACCTCGGTTTGCGAGTACAGTTCGTTCCGGAAATTTGCTTGTAATCCAGAGCACTCACATATCAAAGCGAATTTCGCCATAAGAAATAATGAAAACTCGGATGATTCGTTCCACTAATTATTCATAAAAATGATGCAAAAATTGAAGTAAAAATAAAAAAAGTTAACCAAGACTGCTATCTGTTGGTTCATTTGAATCTTTTTCTTTTTGTGTGACTTTAACAAGGAACCTATCCAATGGATTTGCCATAAGTGTGACATTGAATTGTTGTTAAACAGATTCATCGCTCGCATAGCTACAGCCTTATTTGGATGGTGCTTTTCTACAAAATTTCTTCACTGTTTCCCACATCTCATTTACACATCTCCCTAATCATATTTGAACTGAGGAATTCCTCCACATTTTTCTCCTTTTCCTCCTCAGAAAAGATACCCTCCTTAACCTCTTGTGTTGCTCACAATGCAAAATCCATCAATTTGTCAGTGCTCAGGATAGATATGTGTGACCCAAGCCTTGCTGCTGGATCTCCACATAACGTTTAATTGGTTCTTCTGCACCTTGCAAGGCTCGTGGATTCTCAGAATGATAGACAAGCAGCTTTTTCTTCATGGGGTCCATTGTTTGAGTATAGTTACTAAAGAATAGTCACTACACTTGGACACAAGAAAAATGTTCTACGCAACTTAAATTGGTTACAACAGTTACAAACAATTTTATGCAAAGAAAGTGTTAACTAAGCAAAAAAGCCACTCGGCTGATAAGTGTATAGCTCATGTTGCAAGACATTGCTTGTTTATCAAGTTAAAATTTATTAAAATTACTCACAATCCAAGGTATATATACAGTACTGTGCAAAAGTCTTAGGCACCATATTATCTGTAGTACAAATTTTGTTATATAAGTTTATGAT
>JAOTRN010000031.1:141924-153733 GCA_028566695.1 Bagroides melapterus
TTCAAGCTCATGGAAGTCATACAAGATATTAAATTTGGATCTCACAGCACCACTACTTAATTTGCTGACATATTTTTGTATTTGCAGTAAATTTGTTAAATTTCTGTATAGGCGACAAAACTTTTGTCTTGCCAAAATTTGACATTTCTGTCTTCATTAAATGATAAATCTTTTTTCAGTGAAACTAATTTATTTCAGTGCATTAAACATCATTTGGGAGGGGTTTAGCTTTTCATATGAGCTATTTCTAACACCGATAGATTAATTAAAAGTCAGGTTAATAACAGGTGTTTCTACAAAATAGATAAGCGACAAGACTTTTGTCAGGGACTGTACAGCACTCAATACTTAGTTGGGGCTCCTTTTCCCTGAATTACTGGAGCAATGCGGTGTGGCATGGAATCGATCAGTCTGTAGCACTGCTCAGGTGTTATGAGAGCCCAGGTTGCTCTGATAGTGGCCTTCAGCTCTTCTGCATTGTTGGGTCTGGCATATCGCATCTTCCTCTTCACAATACCCCATAGATTTTCTATGGGGTTAAGGTCAGGCGAGTTTGCTGGCCAATTAAGAGCAGGGATACCATGGTCCTTAAACCAGCTACTGGTAGCTTTGGCACTGTGTGCAGGTGCCAAGTCCTGTTGGTAAATGAAATCTGCATCTCCATAAAGTTGGTCAGCAGCAGGAAGCGTGAAGTGCTCTAAAACTTCCTGGTATATGGCTGTGTTGACCTTGGACCTAAGAAAACAGTGGACCAACACCAGCAGATGACATGGCACCCCAAACCATCACTGACTGTGGAAACTTTACACTGGACCTCAAGCAACGTGGATTCTGTGCCTATCCTCTCTTCCTCCAGACTCTGGGACCCTGATTTCCAAAGGAATTGCAAAATTTACTTTCATCAGAGAACATAACTTTGGACCACTAAGCAGCAGTCCAGTCCTTTTTGACTTTAGCCCAGGCGAGATGCTTCTGACACTGTCTGTTGTTCAAGAGTGGCTTGACACAAGGAATGCGACAGCTGTAACCCATGTCTTACATACATCTGTGCGTAGTGGTTCTTGAAGCACTGACTCCAGCTGCAGTCCACTCTTTGTGAATCTCCCCCACATTTTTGAATGGGTTTTGTTTCACAGTCCTCTCCAGGGTGCGGTTATCCCTATTGCTTGTACACTTTTTTTTTTCTACCACATTTTTTCCTTCCCTTCACCTCTCTATTAACGTGCTTGGGCACAGAGCTCTGTGAACAGCCAGCCTCTTTTGCAATGACCTTTTGTGTCTTGTCCTACTTGTGCAAGGTGTCAATGGTCGTCTTTTGGACAACAGTCAAGTCAACATTCTTCCCAATGATTGTGTAGCCTACAGAACTAGACTGAGAGACCATTTAAAGGCCTTGCCGGTGTTTTGAGTTAATTAGCTGATTAGAGTGTGGCACCAGGTGTCTTCAATAGTGAACCTTTTCACAATACTCTAATTTCCTGAGATATTGAATTTGGGGTTTTCATTAGTTGTCAGTTATAATCATCAAAATTAAAAGAAATAAACACTTGAAATATATCAGTCTGTGTGGAATGAATGTATACATTCTACAAGTTTCACTTTTTGAATGAAATTAGTGAAATAAATCAACTTTTTGATGATATTCTAATTATATGACCAGCACCTGTATAGTCTTGGAAATCAAGCACATGCAATGATAAATATGGACCTGTGTCATGTGTTATATATGTTAGGTAACTGAGGATACAACAGATGGTTTGAGCTCCACGGTGGACATTTGCAGCAGTACACCACAACCAATCTCTCTCTTCTCACCCAAGGCCACACAGATGGCTGGCTGTATCCGCATCTGTGAGAAAAAACATTGGGCTAAATCCAAGGTGCTGTGTGGTCAGATAAGTGCATTAAAGTGCTATGAAGTTAAACTGTTGTGATAGGAGCAAGTGTGCAGAAGAATGTTTGTACAAACCTGAAGGATGGGGATTTACAGAATAGTATCTGAAACATAGTGCTATGCAAGCAGCTATGAGGAATGTACTTACATGCCCTCCCTCCCTATTAATTAGTTCGATCTATTCCATACGTGTTGTTAAACACGCCCCCTTCACTTCAAATTTACAGAGGGAGAGATATTGATCCTTTCACGATACAACGAATTTCTGTGAGTAAAACTCACAGAATAATAATAATAATCATAATAATCACTAATCTGTTTTGTCTTCTTCACAGGAATCCATTCATTATCATTATATCTTATATTGCATCAAGATGATACCCCTGACTAGCTAAAATATTGTCTTTATAGTTTTATATGTTGTGTGTCTTAATGTTCTGTTCTTTGTTTTACAAATATGACCCAATACTGTATATGTTCAGTGATGCTACAAATAAATTGCGTTATATTTTTATGCTAGTAAGTGGTGTTAAAAATTAGTCTTCACATTAATGAGCCAGTGTATTATGATGTGGGATGTGGTTGGCTGCTCTGGGCCAGGAAATCCGGGGCCAATTTTTGGTCCCAGTCTGCCCCTGTTCATAGTCAGCAACTGCCTCTGATATTTTGTTCCAGAAATGCTACATCATTAGGTTTACTAAATAATATTCCACATTCATTTGCAGTTAGAGCTGAACATGAGGCAAGAGCTGCAAGAAGGTCTAGTGGCTGGTGTTGCTATTCGGGAGTCAGAGCAGCTTAAACGCTTTGAAGAGTTCATGGAGCTTAAGCAAAGACAGGAATACCAGAGTATGAGGGACATGATGGAAAAGGAGTATGTTCCTTCTGCCATTTAAAATGGGAGTAATTTAACCTATGGTAATTCTTAGCGTATGAACTAAATGAATAGCCAGTGAATATTTGTTTACAAATCAAAACACTATAACACTAAAATTTTTTTTGTTGGTCTCTGTGTTCCAACCTCTAAAAGAACACAGGAAAGCCTTGGACGCCAGGAAAAGTTAAAGGAAGAACACAGACATAGAATGAAGGTAAATCTAAAAACATCAACCATTCATCACTCATAGAATGTGCATGTATGTATGTGTGTATGGATATATAGGTATGGTATATAGGGAGATGAATAAACAGATGTGCCTGAAGGTGTATATATAGTAGATGTTTGTGCAGAACAGTTGGCAGATGTGTTCACTGACATCTTCAACGTTTCCCTGAGTAGTGTGGTTGTTCCTGCATGCTGTAAAGCAACCACCATCATCCCTGTGCCAAAGAAGATCCCAGTGTCCTGCCTCAATGACTGTCGTCCCGTCGCACTCACACCCATTGTGTTTGCATATCATCCAAACCGCTCCACAGACAATAAGGAAACTTGCGTCCTAATGCTGTTCATTGACTTCAGTTCAGCATTTAACACAATCTTCCCTCAGCACCTGATTGAGAAGTTGAGCCTGCTGGGCCTGAACACTTTCTGCAACTGGATCCTGGACTTCCCGCCTGGGAGACCTCAGTCAGTCCAGATCGGGAACACCATCTCCAGCACCACCACTTTGAGCACTGGAGCCCCTCAGGGCTGCGTGCTCAGCCCACTGCTGTTCACTTTGCTGACTCACAACTGTGCAGCAATGCACAGTTCCAATCATCACGTTTGCTGATGACACGACCGTGGTGGGTCTCATCAGCAAGAACGAGGAGTCAGCATACAGGGAAGAGGTGCAATAGCTAACTGCCTGGTGTAGAGCCAACAACCTGTCTCTGAACTTGTATAAAACGGAGATGGTTGTTGACTTTAGAAGTTCACAGTGTGACCACTCTCCGCTGAACATCGATGGATCCTCCGTGGAGATCCTCAGGAACATCAAATTCCTTGGTGTTCATCTGGCAGAGAATTTCACCTGGTCACTCAACACCAGCTCCATCACCAAGAAAGCCCAGCAGCGTCTCTACTTCCTCTGAGGGCTGCAGAAAGCTCATCTCCCTACCCCCATCCTGACTACATTCTATAGAGGGACTATTGAGAGCACCCTGAGCAGCTACATCACTGTCTGGTTTGGGAATTGCACCATCTTGGACCGCAAGACCCTGCAGCGGATAGTGAGGACAGTGGAGAGGATAACTGAACTGACCTCTACCAAACACATACACACAAATACACATAGCTCTGTGGACTGCACATCTACAAGACCACCAAAAACAAATTGTTTACAGGCTGTTCTGCACACTGTTTTTCTTTGCACATACTTCATTACACGTGTAGTAAAAAATTTCTATTTTGTACAACCCCCTACCTCACCACATAAAAACTGCTATTACATATATTGTGTTAATTCCTGTATTTTTTTGCACATGCACCAAAAAGAACATTCAATATGTTCAGTAGTCAGTGCTGATTTTTGTCTCTTGTCTTCTGTGTTTTGTATTTTGTCTTGCTCTGTTTGCACTAGGTTGCAATTTATTTAGCTAGGACTAGAACTTAAACTAAGTCCTTAGCTTTATGGTGTTCTATGTTGCACCTTGGTTCTGGAGAAACATTCTCATTTCACTGTGTACTGATTGAAAAGACAAAAAAAGTTTTTGGAGCACTCATAGACTCCAAGGTCAAACATGGCTGCCATGCAATGGTTGGTGTGAGACTGGTTTGAGTTTTTCAGAAAATGCTGATCTGATGCTTTCATGCTGTAGAAGTAGTACTGCAGGCAGGAGAATCTGGTTGCTGTGAGCACTTGGAAGACAACGGCCAAAGCAACGCGCTCCCCAATTTCTGGTACTAGCTCACTGGATATTACCAGACTGGGGAAACAAAAATCTCAGGTGCTTTGGCCATTGTCTTCCAATGTGTTCACCAAAGTAAACAGATACTGGATGGTATAATGCAGTCAGTTGTAGATAAAACTCTAGTTAATGTTGTGGTCCATACCTTGTTGAATGGCACTAAGACAGCTAAAGTTAGGAATCTCCTTTGATTATTGATTTGAAACAGTTGTAATGCTCATGCTGAAGATGTGAACTGCTTTTTCGTTTGTCAGATCTTAAACGTGCGGCTCCGGGAGGCAGAACTTGAGCGGCAGAGGCAACTGGAGGGCAGGGATCGGTTTCGAACACTCAATGCCATTCAAGAGGAGGTGCTTAGGCTCAATCAGCTCCTAGAACCTGCACCTTCCACACAAACAAGCCTCACCTTTGACTGCTCATCTTATGTCAGCCGTGGCAACCAGATTTGTTCACAGGTTTCAGAGGTGGTACGCACTACAACTGAAGTGAGTTGTAATTTTTCAGGAGTTTTAGTCTTCAGTCATTGTTTATGACTAACACCGGGTCTTCAAAACGCATTCATAAGCATTCAATGAATGTTTAACAGGGCATATTGGAGGATTTGTTGAAGACTTGTGTCAAGATTTTCAAAATATACACTATATTGCAAAAGTTTACCTTTACATGTTTAATATGGAGTCGGCCCACCTGGTGCAGCTATAACAGCTTCAACTATTCTGGGAAGGCTTTCAATGCGATTTAAGTGTGTGTTTATGGGAATTGTTTAACATTCATCTAGAAGTGCATTTGTGAGCTCAGGTTCTGATGTTGAACTGGAACACCGTGCTCACAAATGTCTTTATGGACCACATGAAGTTTGGAGGTCTGTAGCTATTGTTGTATACATTCAACAACTAAGGACAAGGATTGCAGAAATCATTTCAATCAGGTGCATGGTCATAAGTAATGTTTTTAACATCTAGAAACAAAGTTTTATGAAACACTGTAGACACTGTAGAAACACTGTCACTGTAGAGTTCTGAGCATAATTTTATGATGGTATAAAAGTTCTATGTAGATAATCTTCAAAAAAAAAGTTTACAAATTAGTCCCTAAGAAATTTTTAGAATATATTTTAGATCACATTCTGTATTAGGATGTTGTAAGTTTAAAACATCCTACCATTTAGTTTTTAATAAAAATTTAGGAAAGAGCTCCAGTAATTATAATGAATGAACAGCACACCATGGTTAACTTAAGAGAAACTCTTTACTTTTTGTAGAATAAAAGTAAATATTTTTAGCTTTGAAGAAGGACTTGAAGTTGGTTCTGGGTGTACTATAAATTTTTTTTTTTAATAATTAAAAGAGGTTATTTTAAACTCGTATTCAGAAAGTCTACCAAATTGGTTGAGCGCTTAGTTCATATTACCTGCTTAAAAATGGCAAAGAAATTGTAAATATGCTCGTAAAAATGTGTATGCAGATAATATGCATGACTTTAACTCGCTCTGTGCAGGGACAGTTTCCGTCTTTTGATGACATGATGGTTGGAGAACGGGCTCTACAGGAAATGAGAACACTGGTTAGAGCCATCCAGCAGGAGCTTGCACAGGCACAAGAGAAAAAGAAGAATGAGCAAGTGGAAGAAGAGTGCAGGAAGAAACAGGCAGAGCTGAAAATCCAGCAAGAAGAAAAGAAGAAAACTGCAGCATTATCTGTTAAAGAGAAATTCAAAAAACAAGGTAAAATCATGACTCCCACAGAATCTTGTCTAAAGTGTTCCTCTTTGAAGCCTTCCTTTTAATCCTATGGAACATTTCTTGGAAATCCTTAAGATAAATTAGCTATAATAATAATTAACAAAACAAAAAATATAGTGGCTGTTTTTTGCTCAAAAGGTTAGGGCATGCCATTTTTGGCAGCCCATTTGCTGAATTGAGGTCTATGAACAGCATTCGTACACAAAGGTCTTTATTGTCCAGATGGATGAGGGATAATTGAAGGGTCGTAGCAAAGGCATTGTCCTCGGAGCGGTTTGGACAATTCACAAACTGCATGGTGTCCAGCAAAGATGGTAGCTGGGTCTTGAAGTACCTCATCATGATGGGTGTGAGTGCGACTGCACGATAGTCATTGAGGCAGGACACTGTAGACTTCTTTGGAACAGGGACAATGGTGGTTGTCTTGAAGCATATGGGCTGCTCAGGGAAATGTTGATGTCAGTGAAGACATCTGCTAGCTGTTCTGCACATTCCCTGAGCACCCTGCCAGCAGCTTTCTGTGGGTTAACTCTGCATAGAGTTCTCCTTGCCTCGGCTGTTGATAGATAGACCAGTACCTGGTCGCTGTCACAGTTGGGTGCAGCCTCCCTAAACATGTTCCAGTTACTGCACTCAAAACAGTCCTGAAGAGCAGAGGTGGCTCCTGCTGGCAAGGTTTTAACCTGCTTCAGAACCGGTTTAGAGCGTCTGAAGAGTGGTCTGTATGCTGGAATTCTCTGCTGTCCATTTGTTCATTCAGACCTTTCAGAAAATTGTCAGTCTCTTGTCAATGATCACGAGTGAAATCTTTAGTGAAACTACAAATCACCCCAAAATTCTACTTGCAGTTTTAATTTATCTTTAGAAAATGTAAAACTGTCTGCTAAAGTTTCCCGCAGTTTTTCCAAAACCAATTATTCAGAATCAGTACCATATTGTTAAGGCAATCAATTCCATATTGTTAAGGAAATTACCTATTATTAAATATTCTTTTTTTTTTTTTTTAATTATGCATTTTTCCACGATTGGCCGATTTCTCTTCAAAATGGTCCAACGAAATGCCTATGAACACACATTGCTAAATACCAAAAACCCAGAAAAACCACAAAACCCCAACTTGTAATTGCCCAACACCCAAATATAACGACCCCAAAACTTCTAATTGTCCGAAATCTGTGCCCTCAAAAATGTTTAAAACAACAAGCCTATAAATTAAACTTACAATCTACTTTATTATGATACATGTACACATAAATTTTTTTCTGTTTGGAGATTGCTCCTACTGAGTTTTGGGGTCCAGTTTTTTGGTTGTATCTCCATTTGAGTTTCTGTTTTGATTTTGGAATTTGTCCAGAGTTGTCATAGCAGTGTCATATCTGAATTAGTTTTTCAAAGAAGTTCTAATTATCACAATTAGCCAATCAAAAGCTTCTGAAATTCATTACATCAATTTCTAGTATCTCAACTATAAATCCAAATAAGTTACATCTGTGAAATAATTGAGAAGGATGGCTTCAAATCTCATTGTCTTGGAATGCATCAAACACAGGATACTGTAAATATCATCAATGAATATCTCAAAAGGATGTACTTGATTCAAAAAATGTAATATTTGTAATTGCTCCAGGTCTGCAGACTATAGCTGATGACAGCACCTTGAAATGGTATAAAGAACTGCAAGGTTTGGCCAGCAACTGTGCCCAGTGTTTGGAAGATTTGAACAACACAAAGGATATGCAGGTCAAAATGTCTAGTGGAATAATAAAAGCTGTAAATTTTGATTGTGTGTGTGTATGTGTGTAAATGTGTATGTTTTAATGTGACTTTGCAGACCAAAAAAATGAGAATGGAGCTCCAGAAAGCTGCAACAATTCCTGTAAGCCAGATATCCAGTATTTCAGGTCTGTTTATTGTTATTGTTTTTTGCTGATAGACTTTTCTTTCTGTGTGGACTTGTGAAAAATGGTCAATGTCTTTCAAACCATCTGTCTTGAATTGGTTTTAAGTTTACATTTAATAACTAAATAACTTGCATAACAATGACTTCCAGGTTCCCAGCTGAAGGAGATTTTTGACAAGATTGACAAATTATTATTAGGACGACAAGTTTTCTCTAGTGGAAAAACAGTTTCCACATCCCAGCATCCTCGTGGACTAGAATTTGTGAGCTATAAATTGGCAGAAAAATTTGTGGTACGTTAGAAGTATTTACAAGTGTTTTAGTTAATTAGTAGAATTATTTATTTACCTTTATGGAAATAAACTTGCTTATTGTATACTTATTTATATACACACTAAAATGCTCATAGAAACAAGGGGAAGAGGAGGTGGCATCTCATCATGAAGCTGCATTCCCCATTGCAGTTGTGGCTTCAGGGGTGTGGGAGTTGCACCCTAAAGTAGGAGACCTCATTTTAGCCCATCTCCACAAAAAGTGCCCATATTCTGTTCCTTACTACCCCCCAATGAAGAATGGCACCTCCATTGAAGAATATCAGCAGTAAGGATTTGTCGCAATTCAATGGGTTTTGTTATGCTTGTTTATCATGATAAAACATTTGGGACTGGTAGCTGAACTTTTTCTTGCTTTGTAGGATTCTGGGATATCGTGTGGATGAATCAGGGGTCGAAAGTCAGGACAGTTTCTTAAAAAGAATGTCTGGAATGATCCGAGTTTATGCAGCCATAATACACCTAAGATGGCCTTACACTAATAAACAAGGGGTATATTCTGCCTTATATATAACTTATCTGTATTTCATTATGTTGTAATTTTTTTTATTATTGTTTTTTTTAATACTTGACCTTTTCTGGTTACAGATTGGTCCCCATGGACTGTGTCATGGCTGGCGTTGGTTGGCTCAGATTCTAAACATGGAACCACTGGCTGATGTTACAGCAACTCTTCTATTTGACTTTCTAGAGGTAAAAAATCAATTTTTTTAACCTTGAAATTTTTGACATTAGATCTAAACTCCACATATCCTTTCATGTACAGGTTTGTGGAAATGCGCTTATGAAACAGTACCAAGAGCAGTTTTGGAAACTTCTGCTTTTTATCAAAGAAGAATATTTCCCCAGGTACATTTACAGGCATGTTTGTTTATGCTGCAGCATTCACTTGTGACATAAACAGAAATGTAGAGAACAAAGTATCTGCTGATCATATTGGGTAATATATTAGAACAGTTATGAGCAGCACATGACAGCTAATTTCAGCTCTCTTTATGCTCCAACTAAGTTAACTAACTGCAGATGCATCAGTCTCTTTGAAAATGATAAAACTTTCAATTAATTGGGTTGTTGTGCTCTGATTATTGACCATCTTGTGTAATAATAACAGCCTCATTGGATTGCATCACAGTATTTTTTTTGTTTCAGGATTGAAGCAGTCACCAACAGTGGTCAGATGGGCTCTGTAACAAGACTTAAGCAGTTTCTGGAGGTAAGCTGAAAGGCTGTGCAACAAAACTCTTAAGCCCGAGAGTCCCCGGTATAGGTGGCAGGGTGGGGCTAAATATGTAAAGCATCTTCAAAAGTAAATAAAGCCTTAATGTATCTACACATCCAGCATACCAAAACAATGTGAAAAAAACTATATAACTACAAACACCATTTCCACTTAAATAAAACACAATTCCAACACCAAGCAGTTAAATGGACAGACAGAAAAAAAATCTGTAAACATTGTGTACATACGAAAACTGTCCCAAGGAATCCCTAGAAAACAAAGTAGACGACTGAACTATTAGTTTATGCTTCAAAATTGGGGCTTGCCATTAGATTCTATACACTGAAATTATTAAAACTTTTCAACATTGCAAAGGTATATACTATATGTTGTACAACAGAAAACCATTAGGAGATCATGACTTTGAATCCTGAGGTTGTTGCTGCTATAGTTGTGTTTGTTCTTCTGCAGAGCTGCGCAATGCATGATGGAAACCCAAAATAACTATCAACTGAGTTTAAAGGGTCAAAATAGAAACACAGGCTTTATAACCATTTGGGGATTTTCAGTACTTAGTTAACTGAAAAAATAAAGTTTCTGTTCATTCTTTCAAAATGCATTATATTCTACTTTTAACAAAGATGACAATCTATATATAGCACTATAATTCCTTCTGTGTATTTAATTTTAGTGATGTAATTCTATTATAATTACAGTTCTTTTATTGTTATGAGATTTTAATGTTTTATTAAACCTCTTGTGCAGTTCTAATGCATTTCACCTTTATTCCTGTCTAGAATGCCTTAAGAAACAAGCAGATTGATCCACCAAAAGGACAGCTGAACTCAGCCTTCTGGAGGTCCTGAGGGTTTTGCTTGTTGATTTGACTTCCTCAATACTTATCGAGAACACAGAAATGCTATATACACTCAGCCAATATGTTTAATAATGAATTATTATATTCCTTGATCCATGACTGTTGTGCATCATCTGTTCATGCATATTATTTTGTACAAATACTAAATACACTCCCTGGCCACTGGTAAATGATTTTATGCATTGATGTGCTGCAACATGATTGGCTGACTGGATATTTACATGCATTCATGTCCAGTCAGCCAATCATGTTGCAGCACATCAATGCATAAAATCATGCAGATAAATGTAAAACACTTCAGTTAAGGTTCACATCAAAGATAGGAATGTGATCTTGGTTCTGACTATGACATGGTTATGATGACAGCACAGGGTCATTAAAACTAGACAACTCAAAATCTGTTCTCCTTTTGCAACTTTCAACTGTCAACAGTCCCAATAGACTTCCTATCAGCTCAAACCAGTCTGGCGATTCCCTTCTGACCTCCACAATAAGGCATTTCTGCCTGCAGATCTACAACCTACTGGATGTTTCCCCACCCTCGCTATTCTGCGTGAACTCTGGAGTCTGTTGTAGCAGCAACAAAGTGATTCGCTGTTTGGGTGTACAGTGGTACATGTGTTTGTGTGTCATGTATCTGGGATTTAGTTCTTGGACAAGAATGTCATTACTGATGTCACAGGATACCTTTGGAATATGACCTAGATGAAGTACATAGTTTTATATACATGTTTGTAGTTTTAAATTTATTACAACCTACACATAGCAGAAAACACACTTAAAATAGTGTAGCTGGATTATGTAGATTGGAAAGGCAGAAAAAATATCTTATGAAACTTTTATGCAGACATGAACCATAGTAGTAATATTGTATTAATTTTAATGTTAAACACTCAAAACTACACAAGGTTTGGGAAGTGTGATGATAAAACAATAAATCTAGCTGCAAGCAGCGATAACGGGCCCAAGCACGTGTGCCATCGCCGGCCGGGTGCACCAGAGAACATGTCCATGTAC
>JAOTRN010000031.1:178039-190417 GCA_028566695.1 Bagroides melapterus
ATTCATTTTAGTGTATCTTTGTAGGGAATGGTCTTGTACATAATAATGCAGACATCATAAACCTATATAACAAAATTTATACTACAGATAATATGGTGCCTAAGACTTTTGCACAGTACTGTATATATATGTATATATATATACATATATATACATATATATATGTATATATATGTATATATATATATATAAGAAAACAAACACTGTAGAGAATGACAGTAAGTAATAGCAGACAAACGACATAAACAGACAGCACGCAGAGTCTACAATATTCTCAGGTTATTTTTTTCTTTTGTTATTACTGTATGTATAAATTTCTTATAAACATGTGCTCTTTTGCCCATCACATACATTAAATGTTTAAATATCTATAACATATGGTACTGCTTATATTATTTCACCATCTGTACACAAATATAATTAATGAATATGCATGTCCGTGGGTAGGGCTGTGTGAGTGTGG
Source organism: Bagroides melapterus (assembly GCA_028566695.1). Taxonomy (NCBI): domain Eukaryota; kingdom Metazoa; phylum Chordata; class Actinopteri; order Siluriformes; family Bagridae; genus Bagroides; species Bagroides melapterus. The sequence goes on from JAOTRN010000031.1 coordinate 178,503, forward strand.
AAATGTAGGCTGGTGTGGCTACAGTGCCAGAGCAGAATTTTTGTCCCAGTCCGCCCATGTTTGTATATAAACCATTCCCGACAGTTTGGTTCATGTGAATAGATTAATAGCAAGTTAAAACTGTCTACAAAGTTTCAAAAGTGTTTTTAGTATCTTTACATGTGTTTTGTAGAATGTGTTCTAGCATTAAAGGAAAGAAAAAAGAATTTCAGCAAAAAATGTTTTAAATCTTAAACATGCCTTGCTTTTGCCGGGTCTTACGGATTACTTTTGCTTGGCTCTTCCAGTGTGGATTACCAGCGATTTTCTCCTTTTTGCTGACATTGGGATTGTGCTATCTTGGTAGTGTTTTTCCCTAGTGGATTATTTTGCTTTACCTTTGTTACAGACTTTGTTTATGCCCAGCCCTGTGTACTGTACGTTCTCTTTTGCCGTATTTCTGTCCTTCTGCCTTTAAGACTTTTTCATTAAACTCCTTATTCAGACTGCATCCTGCGTTTGGGTCCTGCCTCTCATTTTACCATATCACTGATAAAAATAATAGAATATTCAACTCCAGAAATTTGCTGTCTAGGAAGTGTAGTATAAAAAAGACACAACATATGTAGTATGTGAAATATGATTTTTTTTTAAAAAGTTAAATACCTTATGACATTTCATCAAATATTCAGGTTTTATATCACTGTGTGTGCTCCCTGTACTGTGCTGGTGCTGAAAACATATTTCCGCAAGTTTCCCAGCACTAGGAGTTTGGCACAAGGGATTTTCTGACAAATGTTTTCAAAAAAAAAGCTTTCAAATGACTTTGACTGAATGGCTGAAATATGGTAGGAAATATGATTTTCTACATTAATGTACAAAATTTCACAACACAAGTTTGAGAGGTGAAATTCGTTATGAAACCTTAGAGGCAAGAACGGCACTCAGATATGTGAATATTTTGAATGAGACTCATAGAAAACTGATTTAAGTGTGTGCATACCTGCTATAAAACAACTTTCCCCATGTCAATATTGACATAACTTTTGGACTTATGTTCCCACTTCTTAATACATCCATTGGGGAGTGGGTTGTTGATTTTTTTTGTCACTCTGTAAATATGAGGCTCATGGTCTATGTTTGCAGTTTGTCAAAATAAATGCTCTCACACCACACATACAATTTCTGACAAAATACATATATATATATTTTAAAATCACTTTATTATATGTATACAACTTTCTTCTTTATTATGGTATCACTTCACAAAAACAATTTTGAAAAATGTGCAAGATTTGCATACCTGTTATGCATTCTATTTTGAAGGTGAAAGAAATTTTCACTAGGCAAAATGTATGAAAGTATAATAGTGCCAAAATTCCTCAATGCAAAATAGCATATTGAATCACATGAACCTTACAGCATTTACAATGCTTGAAATTTTCAACACTGCAATTTATTGTGGTTGTATATTTCAAATGAAAATATAATTCAAGCATTTAAAATTCAATGCAAAAATATTCTCCTTACTAAATTGCCGTTAGAAAATATATTCGATTGCTAAAAATACAATTCTTCATTATTTTTCAACCTCACAAATTCAGGTTGAAAAAATTCAGCCTCTAAAACTGGGTTGAAAAAAATTAAAGTATTAAAATTCAGGTTGAAAAAATTCAGGTATCAAAATTCAGGTTGACAAAATGCAAGACCTGCATTTTGTCAACCTGAATTTTGATACCTGAATTTTTCCAACCTGAATTTTAATACCTGAATTTTTTCAACCTGAATTTTAATACTTCAATTTTTTCAACCTGAATTTGTGAGGTTATATACAACCAAAATAAATTGCAGTGTCGAAAATTTCTAGCATTGTAAATGCTGTAAGGATTTTTTTCAGTTCATGTGATTCAATATGCTATTTTGCTTTGAGGAATTTTGGCACTATTATACTTCCAAAAAAATGAACAAGTGAATTGATTTAATTTTAATGGAGCACACAATATGGGAGGTTCTTTGAAATAATATTCAATTGTTTTCTTTCCTTTCCAAGTTTTCTATGCTTTTATCAGACTAACAGTGAAGACATCACAAAATTATTCCAGAACTGCATTGGGTTTAATATAATGAGAGTCTACTGCACTGTATGTGTACATATTTATACACTCATCTACACTTATTGTTCAATTATGTTCACCTTTAATATATTCATTCATTTATGTTCTCTTAACAACATTTTTTTTTCAGGATGAAACACCAGTCCATTGCAATGCAATGTTTATACAGTTATACACTCATTCACACTCATGTTTCAATTATGCTCAAAAATCCACTTAAAGGGAAGCTGCCTATGTGGCTAAAAGCCATACATTAAACTGGATTCAGGATCAAAACAATGATCCAAACCTTGGAGCTGTAAAAATTATGTGGAATGATTATCTTTTGTTGTCATATCTTGGTGTAAATGATAATGTATGATAATGCTGATTATCATGATAAAAAAAAAAAAACAGGAGATAAAAATCACATCATGCTTACTTGAATTGCGGGAAGTATTGTGGCCAAAAAGCCAAACCTCTGATGTGGAAGCCAGGCTAAGTGACTCAGCTATGCACAAAACATAGAAAAATAGCAGTAGGTGCTCTGAACTGATGAGTCAAAATCTGAAATATTTGGCTGTAGCAGAAGCCATCACCAAAGGGCTGGAGTGCGGTACAAAGTGAGTGTCTGCAGGAAACAGAGAAGCATTGTGGAGGTTCCTTGCAATTTTGTCTGCATTCCTGCAAATGGAGTTGGCAATTTGGTAAGGATTAATGGTGTCCTTACAGAAATACAGGCAGATACCTCACCATTATGCAACCAGGAGGGGAGGCATCTGATTGGCCCCCAATTTAATCTACACTAGGACAATGAGAAACATACAAACCCCACTGGCCCCAGAAATACAGCCAATTCCATTAAGAACTATCTTCAGCATAAAGAAAAACAAGCAGTGCTGGAGGTGATGTTTTGGCCCCCACAGAGTCCTGATCTCAACAACATCAAGTCTGTCTGGGATTACAGGAAGAGACAGAATGATTTGGGGCATCCTACATCTATAAAAGATCTGTGATTAGTTCTCTAAGGTATCTGGAACAACATACATGCCCTGTTACTGTGCTTGATGAATTTAGGCTGTTTTGCAGGCCAAAGTGGTCCCACCAAATGTTGATTTTTCTTTGGATTTTCTCTCTTTTCTCAATTACTTTCTTTTTCTGTTAATTGTTCACACCTGTTTTAAACCTTTGTGCACATTACTGTATATAAAGCACATATATCCCAATTTATAGTACCTACTGCACCTCCTGTACATTAGAGATCCATTCCCTTGTACCAAGAACTTGTCCCATAGCTGTTATGCCTTATCTTATCTTTAAGTCCAACATATTTCCAATCCAATAACAGAGCCTTCTGCTGTCCTTATAAGCTTGTTGAAAATGTTGGCATAGGCTGTCTTCACCCAGCAACTCCAGCACACTACAGCATAGAAGATAAGGCTGCATGTAGAACATGTGCAGTAATGTTTCTGTAAACATTAAAAGACCTGAAAATAAAATGATGAGGGCAAATATCTCAATAAAGAAGAAATTTATTCCACCATAGCAGTGACAAAATACAGTACTTTGGGTATATTGGAGTCAAGAAGAATGCAGAATCTGGGTGCATACAATCTAATTTCCTACAGTCCCAGTCTGCCACATACACAATCTGTTTATGGCAAATGCATGCACAAACAGCAGTTTTAAAAGTTACATCCCAAATGAATTTGAATAGGTAATAATTAACAATCAATAATTTTTTATTAAAGCCAACTGCCCCATTAGAGCCTTGAGTTCTATTGGAGTTCTAGTGGAATTCTTGTGCACTAACACAAATAGATATTCTTAGTACTGTTGACTCCCTGTACACACAATCTTAATAATGTCTGACTGAAGGGGCATCCTTGGGATGATTTACTGGAAGATGTTCTTTTAGGTGCTTTGTGGATAAGCTGGTGGAAACAGCACTGTGATACCTCAGGAATGGGTCAATTTTTTATGGTATTAATTGAGCTATTTGGAATCATTACCTATTAACTGGATGTAAGTATTTAGTTTTGTGGCAGAGCATTATCACAATCATGACCCACCAAACCATTCCTGTCACTCTCCAGGTCGGCTTACTCCACATTGAAATGTTATCATTTAATCAACGGCCAGTATTATCATCTTGGGATTTCCTTGGCTACGTTTCCACAACCCTCAGCTCTCATGGAGAGACAAGGAACTTATCCTGAATCCTTCTCCTCACTACCACTGGACTCAGCCACAGACACTTCTCTGACCTCTGTCCACTAAACCCAAGAAGTCTTGTTCTGCTCCTTGGCTTTCAGATGTGTTGCACAGCAATCAAAAGGAGATCAGCAGAAAAGAAAGTGGAAGAAATATCAACACTGATCTTGCCTCTTACCGTACACTCCTGGGAAAGTTCTCTTCAGATGTGACTTCTGGCAAGACATCCTTCTACAGAGAAAAGATGCACAAGACCTTCATAAGCTCTACAACATCTTCTCTTCTCTACTCAGTCCACCCCGGCTCCACCTGCTTCATTCTCACATTTCTTAACCGTAGCAGCAGAAAAGATTTTACAACTCATCCAGTCTTGCAATTCGACAACTGCCCACTGGATCCTCTCCCCTCCACTATGCTCCAGACCATCTCGTAAAACCTTGATCGACACCAACATCAGTGGATCCCTAACAACTTGTCATGTACCAAATTCATTCAAGAGAGCAAGGGTTATTCCCATCCTAACTAAACCTGCTCTGGATCCATCAGGCTTCAGTAACTACAGACTGGTATCACTTCAGTCTTTCAAAAATTCTTGAATGCATTGTGTATAACCAACTGTCTGTCTATCTCTTGCAGAACAACCTGCAAGATCCAAATCAGTCTGGCTTTAAAGCAGCACATTTGACAGACACTGCCCTTTTGGGTGTCTCTGAGAAACTATATACTGCTAGATCGGCCTTCTGTCCTGCTTGACCTTTTAGCAGCGTTTGATAAGTTCAACCACACAACTCTCTTGTCCACCCTCAGGTGTCTTGGAATTGGCAGATCAGCGTGAGAATGGTTTTCTTCCCACCTGGAAGGTCACTCATATCGGGTAACATGAAGGGCATCTCAGCATGTCTTACAGACATATCATCATGGATGACAGCTCATCAGTTGAAGCTCAATCCTAGCAAAATTGAACTGCTGATCATCCCAGGTGTTTCATCCCCAGGTCAGGATCTTGCATTATTGTGGCATAATAACCTGATCTCCCCTTTAGTCACAGCTCGCAACCTTAGGGTAACCATGGACAATCTACTGTCCTTATCCTCACATGTTGCTAACATGACATGCCCATGGTGGTTTCTTCTCTACAACATCAGAAGGATTCGGTCATTTTTTCCCCACAGGCTGCTTAGGTACTTCATTCTCTGTTCATTTTAAGACTGGGCTACTACAACTACCTGCAACTAAAGGCAGGTATACCTATAAACGCAGTTCGTCCTCTGCAACCTGCCTAAGTTCTCGCATACCACCCCACTGATGCCACGCATCAGATTCAAAACACGAGTCATCAAGTCTAGCTTGGAGTTGCTAATTTCAGCCTTCAATGCATTCACAGTCTTCCTAGTCGCTTTGTTTGAAGCAAGAACTGTTTGAAATTCATTGGCTTTTTTTTGTTCATTTTCAAGAAAGATCCCAAAATAAATCACTCATACTGCTTATCAACAATAGTCCGACTTTTCAACTGTAGTTACTTTAGAAACAACAATTCTAATACAACTGTCACCACACTGTGTTTGGTTGATTCATTTCCTTTGAACAACATGTTCAACACTGTACAACTTGTACAGTGCATGTGTTTTTGGTTCATTCAAGTTTTTTGTATATGTGGACCAAAAACACATGCACTGTGCAAGAAAGGTCAGTCACCTCTACTTCCTGAGAAATTTATTGTAAATATCTGTTTAGATGCTAAATGTATTTCATTGGCTTTGTGCATTTACTTTGTACAATGACAATATGTTGAATCTAATCAAATCTAATCACATACTTGCTGTTATAAGCATATTCATCATTCAAGGTACATTGTATTACATGTTAAATATTCAAACCATAACAAGAAACTGGTGGTTATAGGCATGATACATATAATGCAGTTTGCCAAACCGTACTACATAAGTTTGTCATTGACCCTTTAGGAGCTGTAAAGTAACCTAAAACAATTCTTAAAGATGGGTTATGTGGATTGCATAAATAGTGGTATATATATATATACAGTATATATATAGGAGAAGATGGGGAAATGATTCCCATAAATATCTATTTGTTCAGGCTTCCATTTAATCAATCACTCCCATTAAAGTAAAAACCACAAACATGTCACAATGCTTAAAATGTTTTAATGCTATTTATAGCATTTAATATTTAATTTATAAATTGGAAATTAATAGTAATTGCCAAATTTATTATTTACTAAAATGTTTATTAGTACTACTGAGTCTGACAATAACTTTGCTGAATTTGACTTTAAATTAGTGATTGTTTCCATTGCAGTGCACTTAATACAGATTGTAGTACAGACAAATCTTGGCTGTATGTGTATAAAAAATTAATTCTTTGATGGGTCTGCAACCCGCCCCATAAAGATGAGGCAGTCAGTGTGGTGTTCATAGATAAAAAAGAGAAAGGGCCGGTCCACAATGAAGCGTGTTTGTGTTGACAGAGGCATGAAACCCACATGTGTCATTGCTCCTCCTTCAGTGCCTTCCTCATTTACTGTGATAACACTTTGGTGCTTAAACTGAAAAAATGAGACAAAAAATTATGTCATTATGGGAAATGTTAGCATAAATAATTTATTAATATATCGATTTGGTTATCGCCAAAGCTTGCTTGACATAGTCCTTACATACAAAGGGGTAGCTCAGTAAACATAAACAAATCTGTTTTACCATAGGATCTTCTCTTACCCAGTTCACAGAGACCTTCTCAGAAGAGAGAGGAGAGAAGTCACCCTTTTCTGTGAAGAGGTCATTTAGACCCAACTGCTTCAAGTGGTTGACCAGATCATAGCTCTGCTCCAGCTTAAATAGTGGGAGCACCACCTCACGTGTTCTAACAGAAACCCCATGGCAAAATTCCTTTTCAGAAATTTCATTTAAAGATAAACATTTCAATATGGTTTTGATGCCAGGAGTTAACTAAATGCTGAATGGAACTCTTTTGTAAGATTGCTGAAGGTTTTCTTCTTTAAAGCATCAAAAACTAACTTTTACATTCACTAATATCTGTCTTAACCAGTTCCACTGATGAGAGTTTTGTTGATACCATACCTGTTAGTCATATTGTTGAGCCACTTGTTGATGACAATAGGTGAAACCTCTTGTTCAAGTATTTTCATACCAGAAAGTTTCTGTGGAACAGCAATGAGCATGCTTATGTTGCCTTTGTAGGGCAGCTGTAGGACATCACAGTTCAGGTCATGATCAGCTGCAGCTAGGTAGGTACCCTTATTCTGCATCATCGGCACACGAACCTGGTGCTTCTCACTCACACGGAAGTTACGGTAATGGGTTAGCTCCTTTGAAAACTTCTGCTCCCATGTTCCTGCATGTTCAATGCAGGGTTAGATAAGAACTGCAATAATTTCTCTAAACACACATCTTAGAAATGTAAACTTTCTATCAATAATTTTAACAAAAGCTGCCATGTAAACATTCTTATTATACATGTTAATTACTTTACAGTATGCTAGTCTATGATTATTAAGCCAAAAGCCCCTATAGAATTTTCATGTAAATGGCAGCTAAACAACTTCTGCTTCCTGATCTCCTGCAGCCATAAATCCCAACCGAGGCCACCAGAGGTCTACTAGTGGTGCCTATGACCAGACTAAAGCCAGATGGTTCAGTGCCATAATCTCCCAAATTGTTGAATGCTCTCCCCTAGAACATTTGTGTTTGTTATATTTCTTCCTATTTTAAAAGACTTAAAACATACCTTTTATCCCTTATCTCTTTCTTCTTTCTGCTAGTCTTTTTTTATTTGTACAATGAGTACAGGTGCAGGGTACTGTCATGCTTTAACACAAAAGTAATTTTACCTTTAAAATACAGGTAGTTTAGAAGCATCACCACCATGTTGGGGTCAACACTTTTAAGTGGTTCTTTGATTAGCCCTTTTGTCATCTTCTGAATACGCTGATTGGCTTTCATAAGAAATGCTGGGTCTCTGAAATCCACAGATTGAGGCTCAGCAAAATAGTATGACTTTGCCTGACTGCGGAAGCCCTCTGTAATGACAGCAGTATGTTTGACATAAAAGTCATTGACAGATCGCAAAGTGTAGCCAAAATTCCGCCTGAAGAGTCGGTGTGTAAGTTTGCTGAAAAGCTTGTGCACAGTGGAATCATTATAGTGAATGCTGGCATTGACAAATTCAGCAAAGCCTAAAGCTTGATAGAGCTGCTTGTGTGTGGTAGAACCAACGGCAAGCGCAATCATTCCCATGGTAATGGAAATTCCAGCAGGTGCCAGCAGGATATTATTTGTTTGATTCACTTGTTTGCGGAGGCTGCGATAAAGGCGAAATCCAAAAAAGGCATTGATAACATTAATGCGCTGCAGCCGTGTTCGACCATGAAAGAGTCTCAAGAGACATGCTCTGTGCGCTTTAGGGTCAGACAGCTCTGAGACAAAGTCAAGATCTGGCTCAGGTGTAGTGATTTCATCTATTGCATCACCATCAGTGTAGTCAGCATCTCCTTCTGCCAGTATCTTATCAAAATCAATGTAATCATCCTCTTCCAAGCCTTCCAGTGGCAAGTCTTTGGTGACTGTGTTGTCCTGATGGAAGTCTGGAGACTCCGACTCCATCTGTAGGTTGTCAAGACCCTGTGTCTGTGTATTAATAGTCATTGCATTGTTTTTCTCATAGAAGCTGAAGTGCGAACTTAGGTCCTTCACTCCAGCCAAAACTGGAACATTTAGGAGAAAGGTTGTTGCTATGACTAAAAGAACCCCCATCCTTTGGAAATATTGGATGTTTTGTTGAATTGGAAAAGAAAAATAAAAAGCATTTTTTTTTATAAAACGGATAATAGAATAATCATAAAGTATAGTATAGCTAGTATTGCTGTAAGGTATTTCTGATTTCTTTTTGCTTACCTGCTCTCTCTGAGTCTGAGTTGCAACTGTGTGTATTCTGTTTGTTTTATTTGTTTGTAACCAAATCCTTCTGCTGGACTTTGATGTTGGCATGCAATGATCAAACAGTGTCCAGTTCAAAGGGTAACTTTACTCTATCTCAATTCTAACTTTTAACACTAGTGTGCCTGGTGTTGTACATAAATTCCTGTGTTTTTTTTGTCACCAGTGCATTGTGAACACCCGAGTATTAAACATCCCATTCCAAAACCATTATATAGATGTGTTCCAACTTTGCTTCTCTAAAAGTCTCCACTCTTATAAGAAGACAGCCCCCCTTTTTTAAGAATGTAGATGTGCTGGTTTGGTATTCCTATGTTGTTGCTATGGTGGTCCCTCAATGTATTTGAAATATGCTTTAATCATAAAGGAATTAAAAAGAAAACATACCTTCTAAAGCACCCTTATTATATTTCAATGTGAAAAAACATAATACCTACACTTGGAATCTGCATGTCCATTCAGAAAGCTGAACATTTTTTTTTATGTTGTGATCATCCCAATCAACATTTGTTTTTTCTTCTCAGCTGTTTGATGCTGGAATTGGAACATTAGCTACCTGGAACCGCTATCTGGAGCAGTCGGGCACATTCAAGCGCAAACATTACACTGAACTGAGTTTGCAGTATGGCAAGTGCTTCAAAATCCTTCACATGTCGTATATGTGGCATTGCAATAAATTCAGTGAAAGGGTGTGTAAACCATCAATTGCATAAAAATGAAGAAAACAGTAAATATGCCTGTTGTATAGCTGGGTGCAAATTATGTTCAAAATGTTCATAAAATATAATTCTTTCAAAAGTCATATTTTGTGTCACCTTAGACGATCATCTGTGTCACAATGTGAAGCAGTACATGGTCCACTTAAATGTTAAAATCCATATTTTCCAAAAAACAGTGCAGTCTTTATATCATCGAAATCGAATGCAAAAAAATAAGTGGTAAAATGCACTTTCCAAAATGTTTTTCCATTGATGTCCTACTCAGTCAGACATTAAGTCTATCAGACATAAGCAGTGATGAGCCTGAGGATGTCATGGACCAATTTGTTGTGAAAGAGCTATATATGAGAAAGTTTTACATATACATGTTTTACATGACCTTACAGACCAAATACATTGTATCTTCCTCCACTATTCAGTTGATTGTGGAAGAAGTAGACAGTCTCAACGATGTTTCATCAAAGAGACCTTGCAGGCTGTGCTTAAAGACCCAGTTGTTTTGAAAGAATGTACAAAGCCTGCACAAGTTTTAAACAATGTGATACAAAGACAAAATAAAACACTACAAGACATATTTAATATAATAGCAAGAGTTATATGAGGTATTGTAATGAGTTGTAACAGCAAATGACTGGATGTGCAAAGATAGCAAAATCAGTGTGCAAAACAGCATGTAAACAGTTTGATATGGGTGGTGCTGTAGACATGGATTCCCAAACAAGACAGTGATGCAGTTGCTCTGGATGCTCTCAATGGTCCCTCTGTAAAACAGTTAGGATGGGGGAGAGAGAGCTTTCCTCAGCCGTTGAAGGAAGTAAAGATGCTGCTGGGCTTTTCTTGGGGACGGAGCTGGTGTTGGCTGACCAGGTGAAGTTCCCCAACATATGAATCCCAAGGAATTTGGTGTTCTGAACAATCTTTACATAGGATCCGTTGATGTCCAGTGGTGAGTGGCTGCTCTGTGCTCTTCTGAAAGTCAACAACCATCTCTTTAGGTTCATCAACATTCAGAGAAAGGTTGTTGGCTTTACACCAGGCACTTAGCTGTTTCACTTCCTCTATGTATGCTGACATGTTGTTCTTGCTGTTGAGACCCAACACGATTGTGTCCTCAGCAAACTTGATGTGATTCAAACTGTGCATTTTCTACACAGCCGTGAGTCAGCAAAGTGAACAGTAGTGGGCTGAGCATGCAGCCCTGAGGTGCTCCAGTACTCAATGTGGTGGTTCTGGATATGCTGATCCTCTCACTCAGATAGATGGGATACAAGCGTATAGGGATGGCAGCATGAGAGAGTTATTCATCCAAAAAACATTTTAAAAGCTCCCAAACAACAACAAAATTTTGAAGTACATTAAAATAATGGAATGTGGGGCTAGGATAAAAAACAGGGATAGGCAATAGAAAATGCCTTGTCACCCAGCGAAAGCAGATTTTAAAGAAGACATAGACGAAGTGAGGCCTGCTGAGAGCACCAATGGCTCTCAACCTTTTGTAAGATAGATAGATATATTTTTTTTGTTTAAAAACATAGGACAATAGTGGAATACGCCCATAACCCTGTGAATCCTGAAATATGAAATAATTGACAGAAAATTCTATTTTTTTGGAAATAAAGTGTTTACTGGGTATATATATATACTGTATATATATATATATATACACACACACACACATGGACAAAATTGTTGATACCCTTCGGTCAATGAAAGAAAAACTCACAATGGTCACAGAAATAACTTTAATCTGACAAAAGTAGCAATAAATAAAAATTCTATGAATGTAAATCAATGAAAGTCAGACATTGCTTTTCAACTATGCTTCAACAGAATTATTTAAAAAAATAAACTCATGGAACAGCCTAGACAAAAATGATGGTACCCCTAGAAAAGACTGAAAATAATGTGACCAAAGGGACATGTTAATTCAAGGTGTG
>JAOTRN010000031.1:191308-214587 GCA_028566695.1 Bagroides melapterus
CTGCTGGGTTTCTATAAAAATAAAATCCCGCCCTTTTTTATTTAATTTTGTTTCAATTTAAAAACAAAAAAAAAAAAAAAAAAAAAAAAAAAAAAAACAGCCAAATTTGCTCCCATGGCTCCTAGTCATGGATGGCTATGACACTGTCAGGATGCAACTTGAAATCATGTACATTTTCTGCAACTCAGGTACTGGAAGAAAAACAGTTTATTTTTGGGACTCAAAAAAGTTTTTAATCATTAAAGTTTTTCTCTTCTTTTATTTGTATAACCACTATCAATGGATATAGTGCTGATTAAAAAAAATGTCTTATCCTTCAGGTTGCCCCACTCTCAACATACAGACTCAGTGAATATCATGGCAATGCTGAAAATGCAAGATAAGATGAATACTGATGCTCATACAATAAAAGCCAAAACTGGGCATCAGAAGTATGTTAACATTTGATAAATGAGATTTTATAATTGACAGTCATGTGAAGCTTGAAACTTCTATTAAATCAGAATGGACTATCTTGGAGAGCTGATTTGGGCAAATCATGTAAGAATGGTGTCATCGATTTCTTCACTTGAGTCAGGCAGACCCGAGATCTTCTTCAGGGATCGACGGTAACACTCAGACAACAGCTCATTACTGGCCGAGTCCAAGATGTCACTGATATTCTGAAATAAGCATGCAAAGATATGGACAAGGATGCATTTTTACTGATGCACAACAAACAGTATTTTGTGTTTATGAAATTTATTAATTAAATTACTGTTAGAAATCTGTTTAGAAATCTTTTACAAATGTATTATGTTGTGTGTTGTATTTAGCAAATAAGAGTAGCAGGCTAGTTTATAAATTTAAACCCTACTTTCAGCATGTGAAAGGGGTGTCAAACAGCTGTAAGTGGTGTGTTATTTTGTGATACACTAGAAATTAAGAGGCTGAATATCTTCATGAATAAATAAATACCTTTGTGAAAATATCAAACTTATAAGCATGTTTTGCATATGTGAAATTTGCACCCAACGCCCTTAAGTTCAAAATATGCATTAAAATGAATGAAGTAAACCCCACTATAGTCTGTTATGAAAAGTACCTGCATGACAGAATCTCCTTGGCGAAGGTGTAGCAGGTTGACTATGGTGTGTTCGCTCTGAGCACGGACACTAGTGTTCTTGTCTTTGGTGTTGTCCAGCAAGGCTTTGATAACTGGTTTGATCAAACTGGGCTCCATCACTGGGGTGTCTGCCTCCTTCCATACCCACCACAGCACCTGCTCTGTCACCAGACGGATATCACTCGACTGATTCTGTAGACTCTAGAGGACAAACCATAGAAGTGAGCTCATATTTATAGCTTTCACTGTTTGTCATAAACCTTGCACAGCAATCAGTCACTATCTGATTCTAAGTATTATTTTATCCCTTTTCTCCTCAGTTGGGAGTAATCACAATATATAGGATACATTTGGCAGATTTTACAACACACAGTGCACACTAATGCACATAACCTACCTAAACATTACTGCAGACCAAGTATACTCCTATAAATATATCTCAAAACCTGCTTAAATATTGTGTAGGCGACCCTTGTGCACCCAAAACACTGAGGAGTGGACTCTGAAGGTGTTGTGTGGTAGCTGGCAAGTAGATCTTTTAAGTTCTGCAAGGTGGGGCCTGCAGGGATCAGACTTTATCCAGCACATCCCACAGATGCTCAATCACACTTCACTTGGGATTCATAACTCTGTTAACAGTTCCCTGTCTGTCCTTCTTTGGTCCACATTTGGTAGTTACTAACCATGGGAACACCCCTACAAATCCTGCTGTTTTGGAGATGCTTTGACATAGCTGTCTAGTAATCACAGTTTTTCCTTCTTGTTTCTGCAATGCAATTTCAGTCAAAAGTATTACATTTCCACTCAAGCCTGTTACTATAAAACTGTGGTTAAAGCAGTTTTTATGCGCATTATATGCTCTAACAAAGATAAAATAGCTCAAATGTCCTGAGGTGGGAAATTGTTATTACAACTTGCAATTTACTACTTACAAGGTACCATGAATGCAAAACGAGGAATTCACTGTGTGAGCGTTGGCACACAATGTCTTGATGTGCTCGAATAAATATGAAGAAACTCACACTTTAAATCCCCTTTCTTCTAATAAAATGCCATTAAACACATAGTGGTGGTCATATAAAGGTGAAGGGCTTCGATACAAATACTACTAAACAGAAACAATTAAAACACCTCAGAAATGCTTTCAGTGAGAACTCACTTGGCTATAATGAATCACTGCAAGGTTTCTAAGGTCCCCCCCCAATAAATTGTAAAGGTTACTCACGTAACCCAGGTTCCCTGAGATGATGGGAACGAGCATTGTGACAATGCTAACGCTGAAGCCTAATTGGTAATGTCCGCAGATGTAAGCAGACAAATGGCGTTTCAGCCCACCATATTTGGCGCTGAAGCATGGCCGACGACGCAGTGCTCGTTCCCATCGTCTCAGGGAACCAGGGTTATGTGAGTAACCTCTACGTTCCCTTTCGAGATGTGCTCTCGCATTGCATCAGCACTGGCGCTATGTGAACATATATGTGCAACGCCATGCTGCACGTGCTGGGGCAGGCAAACACCCTGGATGCATGATGACCAAGGCTAGGTGCTAATTCTAAGTGGCAACCTGGCCCGAACGAACAGTGTTCCAAGGGTCCCCAGAGTATACAAGGAGTCTCATGAATCTAGTCGGGGAGGGGTACTCTGCTGCCCAACAAACACTGAGGTGTAAAAGTCGAAAGACCATGCTCAGAAGGATCAAGGCTGGGGACCACTGTAGAAGGTGATTCGTCAGCTGGAAAAACCGGCGAGACCTGGCGATTTATTAGAGCCACCACTGTCATTCTGTCCGAACGGACCAGTACATGGCATTCCGCAATGAGCACATAAGACAGTATTTGCTTCAAAGTGAGCATTTTGAACGGCCTGAACATTAGCGAGCGGTTCAGTAATCTCAAGTCTAGGATAGGCCTAATGCCTCCATCCTTTTTAGGCACCAGAAAATAACGACTATTCCAACCTTTTCCACTAAAGGCAGGCGGCACTACCTCCAACGCCCCTTTCTCCAGTAAGCTGCATAGTTTCTGATACACTACTGAAACCAGGTGATCGCCATCTGAATTGGAGCCTACAGCCAGTTTCTACTATGCTTAGGATCCATCCTGTCACTCCGGTAAGGGATTGCCAAGCAGAGATGTTGAGACCTGGAGAAACAGATGGACTGTTACTACAGTGTCATGTGAGGTGTGTTTGGTGAGCAGGAAAGCTCTTTTTGTGTCAAGTTAAAAATTGTGTTTTCGCTGTAACAGCGATGCGAGGCTTGGGAGCGCCATAGGCTGGCCCAAAACCTACAATTTTATTAATGTGCTAGGCGCCAAGTTGAACAGAGGACTGAGATACACTGACGTTTTGAGGGTGGCCCAGCTGGGGCGGGGCAAAACCTCTTACTCCTCTCCAAACTAGGTCAGGTTCGCTTCTGAGGCTGTGCGTCCAGTTCTAAGCGCGGATGTGGACCTTGGTGCCTAGGATAAGGTTAATGAGAAGAGGGACGAAATCTCTTTGCAGCTCCGGCGCTGGAGGGGGCGTAGCAGTGACAGGTCTGGGCGTTGGATGTTGTGGACGTATTTGCTGTTTTGGACGTCCACCTGACACGGATACTGACCGTCTTGGTAGAAAGTGGCACATGGCCGACGAAGACTTCCGAGCAGCCAGGAAATGCTCAGCAAAACCGTCAACCGCGGGCCCAAACAGGCCGGCAGGAGAAATGGGAGAGTCCAAAAGAATGGCTCTATCTGCGTCCTTAATCTCCGTGAGGTTTAGCCAAAGATGTCGTTCCAGACCAAGCAAATTAGACATCGCACACCCAATTGTGCCTTCGTTGCCCTGAGCGCCAGGTCTGTGGCGCTGCGAAGCTCCTTGAAGGTCACCGGCTCGGGGGCAGACTCGTCCATATCTGTAAGCAGCTTTGCCTGATATACTTCCAGCACTGCCATCGTGTGGAGAGCCGAGGCTGCCTGTCCATCAGCCATGTAGGAACGCGCTGCTAACGCTGAAGTGGCTCTGCACGGCTTCGACGGATGCGTCACTTTGGCCCTGGCCAAAGGGGGCAGAGGTGCGCTGCAAAAGCTTCTTCTAACCACAGAATTTCAGCATAGCCCTTCTCCTCTGTTCCGTTCACTGAAGAGAGTGCTGTTTGAGAGGAGTGTATGCGGGCCGAATACAGTGCGCGCCAAGACTTTGTGAGCTCCTCGTGAACCTCAGGGAAGAACAGCTGTAAAAACCACTCATCAAGACGGCTTGGCATGTTCGGCCACCGCCCTAGTTAGAACATTCACCATCTCAGAGTCCACGCTGGGCGGCGACGGCATAGTCTCTGCATTAAACGGCGGTACAGGATCTTCCATGGAATCCGCCAAATCAGTGCACGAGACAGAGAGGGACATCATGCCAGTCGCCGCAGTCGAGGGGCATAACTCGTCATTCGCATAGCTCACCGCCGACTCATCTTCAAGAGGAGGCGGTGGTGAAAAGGGGAAGTAGTGGAGAAAGCGAAACGTGGACATTCAGAGAACCGGCTTGTTTTGCCGTTGTGTGGCTGCGGCACTTCTTCCTCGCTGGGGGGGCATGAACAGCAGCTTGTTCAGGCGGCTCTGTGTCCCTGAAGAAGTCGATCTGTGAGCAAAGCACTCCGAGCGAGAGCAGTGCTCGCAGGTGGTGCTGGTGAGCGCAGCTTCGGCGTGGGCACGGCAGCGGGGCTCTGCACGAGCCGCATGATTGCTGCGGCATTATCTCAACGGCGCCAGAAAAATGCTCTTTTAGGAGGAAAACTTGCTCAGAGAAATTTGCTCTTTTTAAGGAACTCCGGATAGCCACAGGGGAGAAAGGAGTAGTGTAGCTTAGCTTATTAGCTTCGCTTAGCGAAGCCCGTTGTTGTTTACCCTGCTCAGCTTCTATGACGGCGCTTCAGCTTCTGCGTTCGGGTCAGCGAGAGTTCGCACTAAAGAAAAGAGCTCGTGAAACACAGTGTTTCAGCGGGGCTTATATGGGCAGAAAGCCCCGCCCAAACATGGCAGGCTGAAACGCCATTTGTCAAACGCCATTTGTCATACATTGTTACCAATTAGGCTACCAATTGTTACAGATGTTACCAATTAGGCTTCAGCGTTTTTGGGACATAGGGAAGGATTCCCATAGCGTCAGTGCTGACGAAGTGCGAGAACAAATCTCGAAAGGGAAACCAGTTTGCCGCTACATCACCTCCCTACAAGAAACACTGACGATACATGCAATTATGAATACCTTCACTACGTGTAACTGTTTATGCATTACACATCCTGATGTGCACAAAGTAGTACTATGTGCCCTGAATCTCGATGAAGCACAATACACAAATGGAGTGTTTTTTTTAATGCAACATAATGATTTTCCAATGATAATGTTTAATTTATTAATGTACACAATAGTTTACGGTTATTCTAACATTCTACAATGTCAGAGACCAGATAGTTCCTGTTCTCACTTACATTTTAGCCATGAGAAATTCATTTCATTCACCAGACTTTCTCCTTTCTCTCTGTAAATATGCTGCTCATTTATCATTTTACAGAGAAACCAGAAAGCACAAACTCCCCTTCCTAAAAACTTTACTGTGCTGATAAACTATGCAAAGCACAGTGATTTGATTAACATTTTAAGAAACATTCTGATAATGAATTACTTAGTCAGAGTACTCTGCATCACATTACATTAATCAACAACCAGTGTATAGAATACCAAAATTCTTGAGCTCTATATGCAGTCTGTAGCACCAACCTTGACTAACTGAGTGATAATACAAGGCGGGACAGCATACTCTCCAGCTGATCTGAGCTGGTGTCTCATGAGGTAACCCATTGCCCTGATGCCACTGCAAGCTATGGGAATCTAAAGTATTACCAGCAACACACAGGGGACGGAAAAGGGGTAGAGAACAGGAAAGAAACGTTAAATCATTATTCTAACAAAAAGTAAATTATATTCTGATTTATTTCATATATTCTAAAAAAAAATTATTTAATAATTATTGGCAACTGAATAAATTATACAAGAAAGGCAAATTATATCACTAGTGGATTAAACAATGTACTACTGACAAGATAGATATTCTTTTCAGCATCATACATTTGCATAATTATTACTATATTTTAGCAAAATACACCATGAAAAAGGGAATTTTAGAAAGACATTACTCTGTCTGCAGTGGCGCTGGATAGTGTGATATCCAGTACAGTGGAGCTGTACTCTGGTGCGCACAGCCGATCCGGTGCAGACTTTATAGCTATAGCAAGAGCCATGCTGCGGCCATGGCGTACCATCCAGTCCACTCCTGACACATCTGCTATGGGAGATTTCACATCAATCATTACAAACATCTAACATATAGAGAGTAGTAAAGTGATGCTTAAATTTATCATAATCATACATTAACTGAAAAATTCATTCTGGCATAATCATTGAATAACCTTCCCTTCTGCAAATCTAATTTGTATGTTTGATCTTGCTGACTCAGGTCACAAAAGGTTAATCAAGGCTATGTGCATTACACAGGAACATCTTTTGTGTCTCTGTTTTTTGGCTCTTACCAAGGACATGCTGTTCTAGAACAGTTCTAAGCTCTTCATCAGACAGGAAGGCACATAACACACCAATACACCCAGCAGAGGCCATTCGTGTGGCATCCTAAAGACACACAAGAAAATTCAATACTAAAACTAAACTAAGTGGTTTATCACCACAAAAATAATGCAATTTATATTATATATTTCACCAAAATCTTTCAAGATCAGTACTTTGTAGGTTTTACACTGAACTGTCACATATGCATTCACCTTTGTGATTACGGATTTATTTATTGCAATACTACTATACTATCCCTCTATGTGCAGCTAGTGACAGACTCTTCTTTCTGACAGTATTAGGCATGACAGCATTATTATATCATATATATAAATTGTAATTGTACTTTTCCATTTATCTTATTCCTGCTAAAACATGGTAAAAAATAACTGTGCTTGGTCGTTAGGAACACACAGTTCACCACACAGTTTCAAACAGAAAGTGGACCTTTTTTAAACAAATTTCACTCAGCTATCATATTAAAAAATATTCTGCCTTTGGAGTGAAATGTATTGCCAAGGATGATCAACACTGGTAACATTGTGCTGAAAAACCTTTTTGAAGTTTCATCTTCATATTACAAGGACTGGCAAATTAGGTTGGTTACACTTGGATACATTTTAATCTACTATTTTTTTTTAATCAACTAAAAGGAGTAAAATCAGTGATGATAACCAGACTAAAGACAACAGCAGATTGCCATACCTCATCATGATCTAGCATGCCTAGCAACATGGTGCTCATAGTCTTCTTGATGGCAGGGTCAACTTTAGCTCCAGCACCTTGAATGACAAACCTCAGGGCTTGCAGCATGGTCTCCCTGCATCACATACCAGATTATTAAGAAGGGAATAGTTTCTAACACTGGCAACATTTAAAAATTACTAATCCAAACATGCAGCTTTATTAAAAATTTTAATTACTACACTAAACATTTTAAAAGTGGAATCTGTTTTAATCATCAAATTTTAATATTTCAGAAACCAGTTTCCATGCTAAGCGCACCTGATGCCAGAGTCCTCAGCATTGCGAATGGCTGCGAGCTGCTCTGTAAATAGTGGGTCAACTTTTGTGTGTATAGAAACAAGTTGTCCTAGAGCCTCAGCTGCCCTGAGCCTCACAGGCCTGCTTGTGTCTTGTAGGGCCTTCAGAAATGTGGTCTGGAGCTGTGGAAGGAACGGCTTCAGGGCTATACCCACCTAGAGACAGCAACATATCCAATCATTTAATTTATATAGTGATTTGACAAAGGACATAGTCACAAATCACATCAATCCTTTTGTGAAACACAAAGTAACAGCACAGTTTGCCACTACACATTCAAACTCATGAAACTGATAATTTCACATGAGTATAGTTACCAAGGAAAAAACCCATTAGAAGAAAAAGTCAGGTTTCAACTGAATTAACTTACTAATAATACGTATACTGAATCATGCTCTGCTAACACTACACAACATCTGAAAAAAATTTCAGGTAAATTCTTTAATATATTGCAGGTCCAGGGAATTGCAACATAAACACATGGCAAAAACCTTGAGAAGCAGAAGTGTCAGTGTCTCAAGCAGAGCCGTCTTCACAGTCCAGGCAAAACGATCTCCGAGTATACGAATGAGCGGCCCAGTGATATTGACTACAGAGGGACGCAAAGCCTCAGCAGAGGTAAGCTTGATGACAGCACCCAACGCACGTGCTGCTTCTTCCTTCTGGTCTGGGCTTCCTGTCAGCACTCCCTCTCTCAGAACAGGTAGAATACATGTCACTCCCTGAGGCAGAAGAGAAAAATAGAGACTCAAAAAGTTGAAACTTAAAACACAACTTAAAACATAAGTAATATCGTCTGTACCTTTCTGGGCAGACAGAAGCCAGGCAGATGTTCACCCTTGACCTCTGCTGCCGCTGAACGGATATCTCTGTGCAAGTCATCAATCAGAGCCAGCTGACTCCCAGCATCCAGCTTCTGCATACAAGTGTGTGTGTACGTATGTTCATCAGGTAGACATCACAGATTCTTTCCAGCCGTCTTTAAAAAGCTCATGTGTGGTGGGCAAGTGTTTAATACTAATTACATTCATCCTGGAAACAAATTTCAACTAAAGTAATATTCTGGAAAAGAATGTTATAATTGTATCTTTTCCTGTCTTAAATAAACTTTTGAGCAAGCAACACAGCAACCTGTTATTATAAATTGGAACTGTACACAATTGGATGCATTTCTCTTTCACACCTTGGTGATGGCGTTGATGGTGTCCCAGCTCTGATGGAGAACCTCAGGGTTAGGGTCATTCAGAAGGCGCACAAGGCCAGAAAGCAGCGTTCGTGTGTGAGTGCTGTAGTCAAGTCTTGTTCGGGAGAAGTAGGAATTTAATATGGTAACAGATGCCTGCCTAAGACCAGCATCTACACCACGTGTCGCCTCCAGTAGGTCCTCAATGATGATCCGCTGACCCAATTCATCTTCAACAGACAAAATCACAGTCTGGCAGTTGCTTAATTCCTGTAGTGAATAGATCAACAATTCTGCCATATTACAAAATTATGTACAAATTATGAAGCTTTATATAATCTAGACCTAATTGTTAATAACAAACTAATTAAGAATAATGGGTGATGGTTTACATTCCACTAAAAGAAATTTCATTTTAATCTACAAAATGATTAGCAGTAAAATAAAGCAACAATGACAGATTGGTCAGTGTAACAGTGAAGATTTTCTGTTTCAATTATTTTTAATGCTTGGGGAGTAAGGGTACCTGCGATCCCTCCTCAGTGCCCAACTTTCCTTTGAGGGATGAGAGCAAAGCAGGCAGAATTACACCTAGGTGACGTGTCAGAGCATCACCCGTCACAGCAGACAGGAAGGCCAGCACACGTGTATTCACTGGCGCAGCAGTGAGCTAAAAAGAGTGAGGGAAAAAAAAATGAATCAAGGACAAAAAGCTAAGCTGGCAGGATAAACCACATTAATATTTTTTTGTGACTGTTTCAGAAAAATCTGCCTGGTTTTATAACAGATGGTGTAAGAATGGTAAATAAGTAATGGGACAAGATAATGGAAGGAATATTTTAGGGGGAAATAGACAACCTTGGGCACCAGGTACGGCAGCACTGAACGACTCTTCACAGCCATAACTTGCTTCAGCCCATCCAGAGCAAACTCAGCAGTATCCGAATCCTCCTGCAAACCAAACATTAGGTTGTAATAATTCTTATTGACTACTTCTGCACATGGATATTCTAATTAAGTGCTCAAAAATATAAGTGGAAAATAACTGTGCCTAGTTACAAATCTGTTTTTTTTTTTTTTTTTAATTTTTACATTATGTGTAAATTTGCACTCACTAGCTAGCTCTCCCCTATCACATGAAAGCGTCTAACCAGGGAGGGTCAAATTGTTGCTTCCATGTGCTTTCTCCATCTTTATCAAAATGCTACTCATGCTACATCACAGGACACTTTACATTCACATAAATAAGTAATCATTGGCTTGTGTTGTTCTTACTGACAGTGTGTCCCAAAGAGAGCAAGGCTAGTTTTATAATCTCCAAGCCATAGATTGCTGTGGCATAATCAGGATTTTATACATTCCTCCCAACAGGGCAATAGCTTTTTGTGTTATCTATTCTGATATGTAAGTATAAAAGAATGTCCCAGACTATGTCCCAGTCAATATGTTTCCCTTTATAAGTCAATTAGGGTATCAACTTTATTTCCGTAATGGGATAAACAAATTTACAACGTACTAAACAAATTTTTTCAGCTTTTACTACATCAGATTTTCAGTGGCTCAAAAGTTTACAAACACTCTGACAGTATTTGTTGACGCTGTCTTAATTGCTTGAACATGAATCAAACTGAATTCAACAATTTAATATAAAATTTTGATTTCAAAATTGTTTTCATTCATGTTCTGCACAGTAGCAAATAAATGACAACAGCAAGATAAAGAAAAGGAAGATAAAGATGGGTTTAAAATAGATATGTGAAAAGCCCAGTCTTGGTCTCACCAGCTGTTTAAGCAGAGAAGGAAGGATGTCTTCCAGTGCTTGGTGGCCAATTGTGGCATGTAGCTGTTCAAAGGTTTTAGCTGCAGCCTCGCGCACGTCCTCTAACGGGTCACACAGAGCTTTACGCACTGTAGGCACTAGGGATTCGGAGAAAACCAGCACCTGTTGGACACACAAACACACATGAAATAGAGCTAAGTACTTAAACACAGTATTAAACATCAGAATGGCAGGGATGAGCAACATACAGCATCTTTGCTGGTGGATTTCATAATTTCGCTGAGACCGATGCACACACCCTGCCTCTCGTCACTCTTCTCAGAGCGCAAACCCTCCTCTAGGATGGGGATGATTTCTGGAAGAATCTTTTCCCCCAGTTTCCTCACCAAATCCCCCAGAGTACGAGCAGCAATCTGGCAAATGAAAAAGGGCATTTTTAAAATATTTCAACCAGGACAATCAAGTAATTTATAGTCAGATTTGTACGTGTATTTACATAATCCAGAGGAAACACTGGTGACTATGGACTATAGCACTTTATTAAAATTCTGATATTTTAAAATTACCCAATTATAATGCCTGACATTTTTGTAACAATCAATTAATCAATCAATTATGATAATTGCATACTATTTTAAACCTTAAAAGTAAATAAATTCAATTCTGTGTATATACCGTTCTCTTGTCAGGGCAGGTAGAAGCCAAGAAGCCCAGCAGCAGGGAAAAGAGTGTAGGCAGGATTTCTCGAAGTGTACGCGGAGTGTTAGCCACCACAATCTTCCAGACATGCAAGGAGGCTTGTCGAACCACAAGCTGTGTGTCTGAGCGGCCCATATAGAGGCCAGAAAGCACACGGTTCCTTCGCTCAACTCCAAGTGCACCAATAATAGCCTAAGCAACAAAAACATCTTACTAAACACTGTGTAACAGTGTAAAATACTTGATAAAAATCTCAATTAAGGCATTATTACTGAAAAACAGACCACAACATTTTAACACTCAAGTCATTGCTTTAACAAGGTAAATTGGTTTCTTTAAGGACTTTGAGGAAAGTCTTTGGAAAAGAAGCTGTTACTCTGCAATACAACAACCCACATCTTTTGTCGTATCACATAAAAAGCTTTTATACGTTTTAGTATGGTGTGGGACCTCCTTTTTGAGGCCAATACAGCATCAATTCATCTTGGAAATGGCAGATACATGCACAGTGGACACAGGGATTTTGAATCAGTGTCCAGGACAGCATGTGATGCTGGTTGAAGAAAATGTTTCTCGACTTGTTTCTACAAAACACCCCAAAGTGGCTCAATAATATTCAGATCTGGTGACTGTGCAGGCCATTGGATACTTAATTTTTATCTTCATTAAACCATTCTGACACCAATTTTGCTGTGTGTATGGGTACATCATCATAATATTAATAATAATATTAAATAACAATAATAATAATAAAATGACAATATTAATTTATAACTTTTGAGCAACATAAGTAAATGCATGATGTTTTATTAAAAATGTTAAATTCTCTACAAAATCATTGGAAAATAATGAACAGAACTGGAACAGTGTAAAATTAATCTTAATTGCTAATACAGAAATATTTCAGACAATTTGGAAATTTGACTGATCTGATGCACTGTGTACCTTGTTGGACTGTGCTGTCCCGAAGTTGTCATCCTCTGAAGCAGTCTCTGTTGTCATCTTCCCTGAAACCCCAGAAATGTGGAAGAGCAGATCTCCTAGCAACTGCACTGAACTGAACCTAAGAGCAGAGATATTTTACATATCTGGCATATTTGCATGTACATGAATGAAACGTTCCAGAAAAAATCTTTATTCATTAACATAGTGGAATGTGTTAAGAACAAAATAACAAAAGAATGATCAACAGAAATCAAAATCATTATCCACTGGAGGTCTGGATTCAGAATCATACTCAAATTAAAAGTGGAAAAATCAGATCACAGGCCAACTTCTGTGGAAATTAATCAAGACAATTTAAAATGAGGTTCAGCATTGTGTGTGGCCTCCATGTGCCTGTATGCACTCCCTACAATGTCTGGGCATGCTCCTGGTCAGATGAGGGATCTCCTCCCAGACCTGAGTCAGGGCATCAGTCAATTCCTGGATGGCCTGTGGTGCGATGTGGCGTCGGTGGATGGAGCGAGACATGATGTCCCAGAGGTGCTCTATTGGATTCAGGTCTGGGGAGCATTATCATGTATCACAAGGAATGGCAATCAGGGCACCTCTGGCTTGCACACAGAGGTGCACACAACCTGCTCTCATGCATGAAGAGCACAGGGCACCAAATCCTGGTGTTCTCTGGCAAATGCCAATCGGTGTTGAGCTGTGAGCACAGGCCCCACTAGGGGACGTCGGGCCCTCATACCACCCCTCATGGATTCTGTTTCTGACGGTCTGAGCAGAAACATGCACATTAGTGGCCTGCTGGAGGTCATTTTGTAGGTCTCTGGCAGTGCTCCTCCTGTTCCTCCTTACACACAGGAGCAGATAGCAAGCCTGCTGCTGGGTTGTTGTCCTCCTATGGCCCCCTCCATGTCTCATGATGTACTGGCCTGTCTATGGGTATCTCCTCCATGCCCTTCACACTGTGCTTGGAAACAGCAAATCTTTTTGCCACAGTGCTCATTGAAGTGCCATACTGGATGAGCTGCACTACATGAGCCAACTTCTGTGGGTTGCAGACACCGCCTCATGCTAGCTCTAGTAGTGAGGGTATTGGCAAAATGCAAAAGTGGGCAAAAATTAGCCAGTAAGTATGAGGACAGGGAAACGGTCTGTGGCCACCTGCAGAACCATTCCTTTATAGGGTTTGTCTTGCTAATTATCTGCTGTCTGTTCCACTTGCATAACAGCAGGTGAACTTGATTTACAATAAATCAGTGTTGCTTCCTTTCTGGACAGGTTGATATCCCAGAAGTGTGATGGACCTGGACTTACAATGGAATGATTGTGTGTTCTCTTTTTTTAACCTTGCCTGAATATGTCTTACATTTCCAACAGTCAACATAAGCAGAACATCAGTGACAATGTTTCAGTGATTCATATATTGTCTTCTGGAAAAGGTAGAATTCTGGCTTTTGTGTACTATTTGTTTAACTACTATTTGTTCTAGAGTGTGTTATTTGAATCTTGTTATATTTTATAGCACTGTGATCCTATAATTTTGTTTTTTGCTTAATAGTTCTTTCAGCTGATTAATCAGGAGTAGTTTCAGTCTCCCATACTCTTTGAAGGTGAATCAGCTCACTTTCCAGTGTGCATTAAACTCTATTAGAATATATTGTCTTCTGGTAAGGTAGGATTTTGACTTTTGTGTACTATTGGTTTAACTCAGTTTGTTCTAGAGTGTGTTATTTGAATCTTGTTCCTATAATTTTGGTAGTAGTTTCAATCCCCCTTTAAATGTGAATTTAACCCAACCATAATTTAAATCTCACTTTGATTGACTGCAAATATGTGCGTCAAACCCATCTCTGTATTCACCTCTTACAGACATAGGCGCTCTCGTCCACAGAGCAGAGGTCACATTTCCAGTAATCTCATCTACCCTCCACTGTTGTCTAAGTCTCAAACAGTAGTGGTAGGTGGGCTCTAGAATTGTCAGTCTGCCAGCTGATTTTATCGCGGCTTTAACTTCCCAATACTAATTCAATTTTCTAGACCTGGATTGCCCAATAGAGCACAGCTACACCAGCTGCTCTGTCCTCCGCTTATGCTTTCTCTCACTCACCACGAGAAACGGGCAGGGGTGGTGGTACCGGTCTACTATTTTCAAGGAGTTTCACACCGCTCCTCTTTTCTCATTCAACCAGCTGCTCCACGCAGGCTCTCCACTGGTGTCCCACAGGGCTCTGTTCTTGGTCCTCTCCTTTTCTCCCTATTCTCACTCTCTTGGTGAAGTTATTTCCTCCCATGGGTTCTCTCGTACCACTGCTATGCTGGCAATACTCAACTTAACTTCCATCTCAACATGTCCTGCAGACATTTCATCATGGATGACAGCTCATCCCTGCAAAACTAAACTGCTGATCATCCCAGGTGATTCATACTCATGTCAGGATCATGCAATATCCCTACACAATAACTTGATCTCCCCGTCAGACACAGCTCGCAACCTTGGGGTAATCATGGACAATCAACTGCCCTTTTCCTCGCATGTTGCTACTGTGACACGGTCATGTTGGTTTCTTCTCCACAACATTAGAAAGATTCGGCCATATTTGACCACACAGGCTGTCTCTTATCATTTCAAGACCGGACTACTGCAACTCACTGTCTCACTGTTGGCAGGTCTACCTATCAACCAAATTCATCCTCTGCAAATGATCCAAAATGTAGCTGCATGACTTGTTTTCCACCTGCCTAAGTTCTCGCATAGCACCCTCCACTGGCTCCCGGGAGCTGCACGCATCAGATTCAAAACACTGCTGCTTGCCTACAAAGCCAACAATGGACCAGCTCCCTCTTACCTCAAAGCTCTTATCACTCCTCGCACTGCACCTTGCACCCTCTGAGCTACCAGCACTGCTCGACTGATCCCACCATCTCTCAGGGTAAGAGATAAGTATGCAACAAGACTCTTTTCTGTTCTGGCACCCAGGTAGTGGAATGAATAAAAGGAAAAACACATTTGAACAGTGTTTTAGGCTCATAGTATCTTAAGTCTTAAAGCACCTTTGTACTTTGCCCTGGATAAGGGTGTCTGCCAAGTGCTGTAAATATAAATGTTTAGAATGTAAAAGAAAATTGGTTAGCTTTCCCTGTTGTGACTCAAGAGGGGAAATGTGTTATTATTCTGCTGTTAACATGTGCTGAAAGTCAGACAGCCACAATAGCTGTAAGAGGTATAATGCCAGTGTATTTTATTGATTCAGCAAACTTTAACAGTTTTGTCCACCCCTATCAGGCCATCTGAATATTAATATACTTGGAAGCCAAAGTGCTCCCTAACATCAGACTATAAAGAGTTCAGGAAATCCTCTGACCAGTCTTTTTTTTTTTTTTTTTTAAATAAATACACCAAACACTCAGCTAGGCTAATCAAACACCCAGCATGACCTAATACCACAGCACACCTGCACTTTTCAGGTGTCAAGATCAGCTTTATGGAATGCAATATGTATAGCTACTACTGTACCAAGAGTTTACAACACAGTATTTACTGTGAAGCATATTTATTTGCCCTGTGCATTTATTTTGCACTCATCTCACACTGTTGTGTATTTACACTTTATGTAGTCTTGCATACTTTTGTGTTGCACTATGGTCCTGCAAAAACATAATTTGTGGAATGACAAAAACCCACTTGACTTAAAAGGATTGAGGTACTATAATGGGTAAAAGATAAAAAACCATTTGGTCTTATATAATCATTACATTTATATATTCATTAATTGTTTTTCCCCAACATTGTTACAATAGTGAAACAGTCCTCTACCTGATCCTCCAGAGGTCATCAAACAATCCTTGTTCAAGTTCAGGCAGCAGGAGGGCAATGGCTGTCTCTGCATACATACTAATGATGCGCTGACCAGCTCTCAGTGCTGTGTCTCTTACGTACTCGTTCTCATCAGCCAGAGCCTGACAAAATCAGACAGACAGATGGACGGACAGAGAGAGAGTGTCACTGCAATAAATATATAGGATCAATATTTGATTCAAACTAGTCGTTGACCCAAATTCTTTAACACAGCCCTGAGAAAGAAAAAGCATTTCCTGAAGATGAATGAATAATATAAAAAAAAAACAGTAAATAAAGTGACTGTGTGAATAAAGATAAATGGTAAAAGCCCTTCTGTCAACATCAGGTTTATGATATAGTCACTGCACATGAACTGTGACCCAAAGCTGACCCAAAGCATAGACCAAAATCAACCCAGCTTTGAAGGTAAAATTCGAGCTAAATATGTTGGAGAACTGTCACAGAAGTGCAGTGATAATCCCCGTAAGTCAAGTCTGAAGCACTTCCCCTTCTGTTTTTCTGTTTGCAAGTAAGTAGTGCACCATCCTTGGTGTCATTTAAGAGTAAATGCACTGTGGCTCAGATCAGTACTATGGTCCGTTATATACCTACTGAATATTTCTACAACTGTGTATTGACTGATTTTTAGTTGGTCCGAGCTTCCTGTATGATTTTCCATATTTGTAAAGTCTCATCAGATTTTTCAATACCTCTTGAAATTCTTTTCCATGTGGAGCAATGAGGCAAACATGAAGACAAACAGCCCATAGGTCCAAAGATTTCTGGTATTCACAAATCACTTTATAACCAATTTTATGCAATTACTAAAAATCACAGATGTACTCATTTTTGTTTCAATGATTTTCTAATTTTTGTGCCTTGTTATCTAAAATATCACAGTTTTTTTCACTTTTAGGCCTGAATTTTCTTTATATTCTTTCCAAAGTATTTGTTTTTTAGAAATAATGTGGTATTGAGAGTTGATACAATATAAATTGACATTTAAAAAAATTTGCACAGGGGTATACTTAGTTATATACTAAGTTGTATACTGTAACAAGATAATATGTAAATGAGTGGAGTTAGGATACTTTCCTAAGATGATCTCAAATATTTTACAAATAGAATTTGGCTAGCTGACCATGTATGTTCAGTTTTACAAAATTTTACAGATAATAATGTCTATTTATTTTTGTCTAAGAAATCTAAGAATGCAGATGTTTTTGTTTTCCATAATAATGCAGACATTTTCTTTGGAGAGCTTAATGCTGGGAATGAACTAGTTTGGACAGTTGAGAAAATATAGTTCAATACCTTGAGGATACAGGGAATAATTGGGCCTACATAAGGAGTGAACCTTTCACCAAAGGTCAGTGGAAGATAGATAAACATCATGATGTAGCCATCGCGCACATGAGAGGCAATGTCCACTTTGCTGGCTGTTTGGACAACATCAGGCATCAGTTTGTCCAGCTTCTCAACACCCAACCCAGCCATCACCTCTGCCAGACCTAGAAGAGGGGAAACTTATTAGCTACTTTACTACACTCAGGAATGTTTTACAATATAATAATAAGAATAAGGTTGCAAAACAATACAGTTACATAAAAACTATTATATAGACAGCTTCAAATGTAGCTATTACTAGAAGGTGAGGTAGTTTATCACCCACTGTAGCCAAAAACACCTATTTATTCGTCATCAAGATGAAAGGAAATGCAGCAACCAGGACCAACATCATTTACCATGACTCACCAAAGATAAGGAATCAGTAATGTAAAAGGGGGAAGCATACAAAGTTTTTCAACTCAGTGATCATATTTTGTTCAAAAGTGCCGTTAAGGTGTTTACAAAGTTGCTGTTCTCACCCTGTGCTGCTCCTGAACGATCCACAGAGCTCTGTTCAGAGGCTAGAGTCTCCATCAACCATGGCAGCAGATCATCGAAGCACGACTCACCCATGCCTTTGACCATAGCACCAAGAGCTTTTGCAGACACTGTCCGCACCTTCCAGGACAGAAAATGTAAAAGTAAGTAAGTTGGACCAGGAACTTAAACAAAACATATATATTTATTCATTGTATAATTTAAAAAATCCCATACAAATATTAAGATTGAAATCAATAGTCAACAATTGTAGGTGAATGGGTGGATGGATGGATGGATATAGATACGTGTTTTCAATACGTCTAGTGATTTCAATCGTAATATTTGCATGGGATTTTTTAAATACAATATCAAATCTTAATATACACATGTTAAACAAAATGCATATGGAGTCCAGATTAATTGACAGTATGGATAACCTCTGGTACAGGATCCAGTAGGGATGTTTTGAGTCCCGGTATTACACTAGGTAGGTACGGAGAAAGATCCTGTTCCAAACACAAGACATAGTAGCAGAAATTAGATAGGTGATGTAACAATGATGCAATAAAAAAGGAAACATGTTTTGTACATGCCTAATAAATCAATGAGACTAAAGAATTGAACACCACATAGTAAATGCAATGTTATCAGAATCCATGTGGCCACCTTTTGGTCAGTGAGAGAGTACATGTTGCCGATGATCTGTGCAGCCATTTTGCGTGTGTCTGTGGACCGGTCCTGAAAAGCCCTCTGGACAATGGGCATGATGAGAGCCAGCGAAGGTGCATCAATAAAGTGTACAAATTTGGTTTCAAGCAGTGTATGCAGACAGTGTTGTGTCTTGTGTGACGGGTCCGTAAGAGCATCCAGCAGAATGTAAGTGATGGCTAAGAACCAAGGGAAATAAATTAACAAAAAGTGCATTCACCAATTAGATCAAACTATTAAGCATGTTGCACAAGTCCACATTCCTTAGCCTTACTGCCTGTTTTTCACCTTTATGCATTTATATGAATGAGGAAAAAGTATGTGTTTTGAAAACAGAAGTGGGGAAAATGGTGAAGATAAAGGTGTGGGTGACAAATCATCTGCTAAACCAAATCATCAAAGAAAATATGCTGACATGATGATACAAGTTAGAAGGGTAAAGCAGAACCCATCATGGACAACCCTACAACAGCTAGATAAATGATCATGTTTATCTAATTCTTACCCTGGATCTCAGGGTTGCGAATGACTGAGCCAATCTGGCGCAGTGCCTGCTGCCCAGCTTTCTGCACTTTGACATGCGAATCTGTGAGAACCTCAGTCAGCTTGGGCACAATGCTGGGTAGACATGATGACAGCTGTTTAGGGGCACAAAATGCCATGGCACCAAGCAACTCCACAGAGCCTGCAGAGCACAGAAACAAAATGATACTGGAGATGGAAAAAAGCAACAGGTGTTTGTGTTATGAGTCATCACTTTTTTCCTTCACAAACATATTTGAGACTAACATTATTATTACTATTATTATTATTATTATTATTAAAATAAAGGGTAACCACCAGGTGCTTAATTTTTGTTTGGTTGCACATCCCTTGCTTGCTGCATTAAACTTCGTCTTGTGGCATGAACAAGTTCCTCCCAATGACATAAGATGCATTTGAATGTAGAATTCTGAATTCACTCTGCTGCTGACATGAGGAGTTACATTATCAGTAAAGATCAGTGATTCCAGGAGCAGCTATGGCAGCCCAAGCCATGATACTACCTCCACCATACTTGACAAATAATTATGGTTCCAGAACTTTTGTGGCTCATCTCTGTATTTCTTTGTGAATCCCAATATGGCCTTCAGATTCATACTGCTGATGAGTGGTCTACATGGTTATTGTGGCTGCTGTATTTCAGCTCTCAAAGTTCTTCAAATGGTATCTGGTGATACCTTAAAAACCTTCCCAACCCCACCACTCAGTGGTGATGTCACTTTTTTCCTCACAATGTCATCAGCTGCTGTTGTCCTTGGTCAACGTGTTGGATGTCTGGTTGTAAGTACACTAGTGACTTCTTACTTTTTCAGGTCAATCCAAAAGGTCTTGATCTCATACTAACGTTTTTTTGCACAGTTTTTGCTATCTTGCACATCTCATTACCTCACATCATATACATGCTGCTATTGTGTTGTGTTTTGTCCTTATATTTTTACACATGTACTCTATAACATACAGTATGTTCACTGGTTGGCGCTACGTTTGTGTATTGTCTTTTGTGTTTTGTCTTGTAATGTCTATATTGTTTGTCTGCACTGTCTTTTGTCATGCTCTGTTTGCACTAGGTTGCCCAGATGTGTTCTATGTAGCTGTATGGTCCTGGTGAAATGTTGTTCTCATTTCACTGTGTAAGCTATATAGTTGAAATGACAAAACTTCTTGAGTTGACTTGATTAATGTAGAAAATATAGTCACATCTCGGACCAATATCTAGTCTAATTTAAAATGTGCTTTAGACATAATACATCCATGATGTATTCACCAACACCGTCGGACCCCAGGGAACTTGATCAGATAACTGACTACTTAAAGTCATCATTTGACTACACCCTAGATAAATGCACCACTTAGAAGAAAAAACAGCATTCTGGTATAACGAGAACGTAAAAATGTCCGGCTATAGGCCAATACCACGCTTTCTTTTTGTAGTACAGCGGGTATGCCTATACCTAAATAGAAATAACATTCATGAAATGTATGTCAGCATTTAGGCCTCATCATAGCACAGAGATAGTGCTGGTTTAATTGGTAATGACCTAGTACTGGCCCCTAATCAAGGTTTTATTCCTCGATGTGTTCTACAAGGTTCTGATTTTGGGCCACTGCATTTTTTCATTATAAATGCTATGGTTATTCTCTCTTTTCTCAGCACAAAATGGATTGCTTTTGTTTGATACATGGTCAGTTTATCCTTTTTAACAACAGATGCCCAGGAGACGACATTCCAAGTTATTAATATTTTAAAAATTAAACAGTCTAGCATGGAACTCCTGGATAATAACAAACCTCTTTGTATCATATTTAACTGTCTAGCTTTTTTTTTATGCAATTCTGATCTATATAGTGTTTTTTTTTCCCCCCCCATCACAAATGTCAATGTATAGCACAAACAAAAGAAATAGCCCTGTTCTAATACTTTTGAAAGGGTATGTAGAAGTTATCAGGAATTAAAGCTAAAATTAAAAACCAATGTCCCATTCACCTTTTGATCTTAAATCCAAATGTCTTCAGTGTATAGCAAAAACAAATGAATTGGTTTTGCCAATCAGGCACATTCACAAGTGACTTCAAGCTGCACAAGGAACATAAATAGCAAGCATTAAGTGAATGCTGACCTGCTTTGGTTCTCCAGGACTCCTCCTCTAGGGCTACAAGGAGAGAGGGTAGAACTAACTTCACCCCATGAGCACTAAGATTGCGCATTACAGCTTTGGCACAGTCATCTGCTGCCTAGGATAGCAAGAAAGACATGACAAGAACTGGTATAATCTGGTGAAAAGACACAAAGACCAGAAGAAAAAGATAAAGTTTGTGTATACCTCTCTGACATACTGGTTCCCATCTCCAAAGCAGAGGAGAAGATGGGGCAGCACGTGTACCACATATGGCTCAAACAGTTTTCCTAGCATGTTGCACAGCATTTCAAAAGCAAATAGGGCACCTGGAATAGAGAGGGAGAAATCACAGCTTGTCCAAATCTCTGACTCATATTAAACCCACATTCACAACAGAGGAGTAAGGGATAAAATACAGAAGTAGTTCTTATTAAAAAAAAAGTCATAAATGTTCTTAAACATTTTTATTTGTACTTCATTTTTTTTTTATTTATTTTGCATACTAACCATAGGCTTAAAAGCAATATAAAACATCTAAATCATAATAAATCTAAAAACATTCACCCTCTCTGCGTCTGGCATTCTTTTTGTCCTGAATGGCATCAGTGAGCGTAGTCATGATGTCTTGCTGTTTGAGTGAGAGGATGCCCAGGCCTTTTACTAAGCCGGCTAAACCATAGGCAGCACCTTTCCTCTCTGCATACTTATCACTCTCCAGCAACAGCTGCAGCAGCTTGCGCACCATGTCACCAGCATCTTCCTTTATAGCAGGCACCAGAGGAGGCAAGCAACTGGCCACTGACTCCTGGACCTGTAGGAGATAGACATATGCTGATGTGACATTCTGATCACTGATAATTCAATTCAATTTTATTTGTATAGCGCTTTTTACAATGGTGATAACTCATTCTAGTGTTTGCACCAACTCTTCCCAAATAGGTAGCACAATAACACAATCCCAATTATTTCCACTCAATACATAGTTGATTCATCCAGAGGTCCTAATCTGACAATTTCAAAATTTAGTGACCTGCCAGTAAAATAATAATACTGAATGTGCTTTATAAGTTAATCAGCAAATACAGATAATAAAATGTACACTCACTGCAGTTATCCAACAGGCCATCTAGTAGGGCAATGCTCAAAATAATGCAGATGCAGGTCAAGAGTTTCAGTTATTATTCAGAACAAACATCAGAATCAGAGTGGTATGTTGTTGGTACCAGATGGGCTGGTTCAGAAACTGCTGATCTATTGGGATTTTTACACACAACAAAATGGTGCCACAAAACAATTAACATCCCATGTGCAGACTATCTGCAGGCTAAAAAACCTTGTTGACAAGACAAATCAGAAAAGGTTTTAAGGCTCCGACGAAGTTTAAAGTACTCAAATAAGCACTCTTTACAAATATGGACAGCAGAAAAGCATATCAGAATACACATCAAACTATGAGGTGGATGGGCTACAATGGCAGACCACATCAGGTTCCACTCCTTTTCTGCCAAGAACAATTTCAGGCTTAGAATCATGCTCACAAACTCAACCAAACTGAACAGATTTTTTGTTCTGTTCAGTTTGGGCCAGCCTGCCCAAATGATTCCTTCCTGAATTGATAAAGAGGGTGATGTGCTTCCCTTTAAGGTTCTTTATTGCTGTGATGGCCAACAAGGTGGCCACCCAGTAGAGTGGTAAGAGTTACAGTATTATTTATTTATATATATATTTCATTATTTATATTTGTATTTATTTCTAACAGTTTGATTAATTAGCTCATAAATAATGAAGTCTGACACCAATTTGATTTGTTTAGATTTATTTTTCATACAATTTCTCATAGGCAGGTTTGG
>JAOTRN010000031.1:262863-275421 GCA_028566695.1 Bagroides melapterus
CAGCCATTTGGTTCACCCTTTACATTTACATGTTAATTACAAGTGGGAGACAGGAAATCAAACATTGGTAGTGTGTACTGTATGTGAAAGTCTAAATCCTTAAATCTCCATTTATCTCAATATAGCACCCCTTGTCTAGCAGTAAAGTTACAGTTCCAAAGAGGGCCTTCCAGTGACTCAACCGATCTTGCATAACCATTTTTGCCCAGAAGCAAATATTGAAATATTGTTTTCTAGGTCTCAAATAATTTTAAACAGGTCTTCATTTTCCTATGTTCATGTGACACTACCTCTAATGCTCACTAAAATGCTCCTGCAGCATGTTAATTGTTTTCCTTTTTTGATTCTGTGGTGTTATTGCTCATTTAGGTCTATTTTTATTAAAAATATATTTATAATCATATTACCTGATCATCATCAATTATTAAACTAATTGTTAGTGACAGACCAAGATCTGTTAAAACGTATTAAAATTTTATGATTTCTGTTGAATAAAAGACTATTTTCTATTCATATATTTCATCTTGGTGGTTAGCATGGTGGTCGAAGGGTTGGAGGTTCGATTCCCACCCCTGCCATGAGTGTGGAGTTTGCATGTTCTCCCTGTGCCTTGGGGGTTTCCTCCAGGTACTCCAGTTTCCTCCACCGCTCCAAAGACATGCATAGTAGGTTGATTGGCATCTCTAAATTGCCCATAGGAGTGGAATTAGCAGGTATAGACAATGAATGAATGAAAGTTTCATCATTGAGGAAAATTTTGTCTCATCTCATTCTTGTGGACACAATCTCATGTCTCCTTTCATCGAACCTGTAGAAAATACATTTTTGGCATGAAAGATAAAAGTTTTTAAAAACTCATGGAAATGTACACTGGTCTATAGAAAATTGGACTTCATTGTTGGGATATTGGTCTTAAATTTCTTACATAATGGTTTGTTAAAAATTCTTACATTTGATTTGGTGAAACCATGTACAAAGCAGTACAAGCACCATGAAATGTATTACCTCATAAGTGGTCATAAAAAAAAAAGTACATTTTAAATACAGTTAATTACAGTTTGTAATTGTGTTGTGCTCATGTGGAAACATACCTGTAAGCGTTTCTTACTGTTCTTAGAAACGTTTGACAGTGGAAAAGTGCTGTATTTCCTCATGTGTATGTTAATTAAACCCTTTGTGCTGTTCACACAATGCTATACCTACTGAGCTACAACGCTTCAACATCTTGTGTTAATGATCATATGTGGATCACTTATTGAGCACTTAATGCTGAAACTGTAAGTTTAAATAAAGTTAAATTAAAATATAAAAATATAAAATATAACTTACTTCACCACAGTCAGCTAAGTAGTTTATTTAATATTTTAATATTTGTAACATATTAAATATATTATTGTGTAAGATTATGTAGTATGTTAAAAATATACTGTAAAATGTACTTACAACAACTTACAACAACAATTTATACATTTAGATTTACATCATTTTTTAGACGCCCTTATCCAGAGCGACATGCAAAAGTGCTTTTAAGTCTTTATATTTGAATACAATAACTCTGGTTCACTAGGTTACAGACTTAAGATACCATGATCCTATAACACTTCAAAAGTTTGTTTGTTTTTTTGTACACACATACAACAAACAGGAGAAACTGCTAGTTTTTTGATTTTTGTGTCACTTGATTTTTTTCAGAAATAATGTAATCTTCATTGTTCAACATGTAAAGGAATTTTTGTTTTGGCTATACCATTCTAATAGAAGAGTGTTTTTCAAAACAACCAAGGTACTTCAAAAAACAAACTTTTTTTTGTATAAAACACAATGATTAAAATTAGAGAACAACAATGACTGTAGCACAAAGAAAGATTACTAAAAACTATAAATTCTGAAAGTTACAACAGTCAACAGTTAGTAGAAAGTGTACAGGCACTTGGTTTGAATGACTCCAGAACATCCGCGGCCATAGGACATCACTAGTCTTTCACTGCTCTGGTGTGATTTTAGTCCACTCTTCTTCCATTGTTTTAAACACGTTGGTGCCTGTAGTGGGTATCTTGGCCATAACTTTGGCACCAAGGATTTTCTATTGGGTTTAGATCAGGACTCTGGGCTGGCCCTTTCATTATTTCATTGTTTTTAGCTTCAATAAACTGCTTTACCTGTTCTGCTGTGTGAAAAGGGGCCTTGTCGTGCATGAAAATTGCTGACTGATTGGGTGATGAACACAGGGAAGGAACTACAGGTTGTCAAAGAAGGGTCTGATAAATATTTGAGTTCACTCTGCCATGTAGCTGAATGAGGCCCAACTCCTGCTACAGCAAACATCCCCCAAACCTTGACACTTCCCCTCCACCTTTCACTGACTTCTTTACACATTGGGTCCTGTGTTTGAGGACTAATACAATGGTTCCCTTTGGACCAAAATAAATTAAACTAGCTTTTATTTAACTTTGGACCAGTTCTCCTCTGTCCACACAACATGCTCCTCAGCAAAGGTTAGTCTAGCCTTTTTTATTCTTTCTGCTAATGAGAGGTTTGTTTACAGAGTGGGCTTTCAGTCCAAATTAAATGTTGAGACACTGTATGACATGACCGATCCTTCTCCAATTTTGATCTCTACTGCATGTTTACAAATCTCTATTTCATACTCCCATTACAGTCTGTACTCTATTCATTGCAATATTTTATGTATCTGTCTTGTAGTTTATTGTATTGTTTACACTAGGTTGCATATAATGTACTTTTAGGAACCAGACTATATCTTCAACTGAATTAAAATACACTGCAACTATAATCTGATAGACACCCAGCTAACATGTCTATTGTTATGGGCAGCATAAAAAATGCTAATGGCTATTTACAAGGAATTTGGATCCCTCAAATCTCCACTTGCATTCTATATGCTTATTCTCCCCTAATTCTGACTTGCAAGAATCAGAATCTTAATGACCAAAAACAGGTAGAAAATTGCCACATGCAAATCAATCCAAAATTGAAAAAGTTTGGATTTTGAGGATTTCTACATATAATGGGGAGTGATCAACCACAAGGGGAGGGGTTAAATTCAGGTTAGAATTTTCCATGAACTATGTTCATTAAAAACATAATGATGAATATATTGATACCACCAGACAATCAGCTTTCAGACAATTTTTGTTAGGATTTGTTCTATGATTAAATTGAAATGAAAACTGAACATTTAAAACCCATAATAAATATAAATAATCAAGCATTAGATGATCCACTGCCTATTATTTCCCCAATTCCTGAAACAGAGTGAAAAATGGCTAGGATTAAAAAAATGCATGAAAACATCAAAGCACTTTATTGATAACTATGTATACAGCCAGTTACAAACAAAATGGCAGTTATTGAATATAATATATACCTGCAGTTTCACATTTGGTAAATAAGAGACAGTAAATGAAGGCCCACTAAATAGACTGTAACAGTATAAACAAAGAGGGAAATATTAAGCCCTTTTTGTGACAGAAAAATCATATGCGAAAACAAAAAGGGAAAAACAATTAAAAACCAGTGTAATAAGTAGGCTCTGAGGCATACGAACTTTTGAATTATATTGGCACCTAGCTCTCGAAGTACAAGAATGAGACAGGGAAGATCTCTGAATTATCACAGCATACCAATTAAAAATAATTTTTATATGTATATATTATGTAAAAAAAAAAAAAGAAGGCCATGTTTGAACTGCATCCTTATACCAGTAATGAAAATATGTATTACTAGAGGATAATGCATAAAAATAAAATATTTTTAGCTGCTGGTAATTTCATACATGCATTCCGACTTTTATAATACACATTCAGCCACTGTTATGCTTCTGAACATTTTTAGAAAATACCCACTTTTATTTTGGGGGAAAATATAAAACCGTTGATACATGGCTAATATTTCACATTTCAACCCCCAAAACCCATTCTTTTAAATGTCTCAGTGACACTTAAGACTTTCAGGGTCTTTCAGAGGGAGAGGGGGGAGAAGGAAAAACAGAATAGATGATCATAACACAATACAGCAGTTGACATTGTCTTTGAGAAAAAACACATTCTTATCCTAAAACCAAACATATACTGTGTTAGAAGTGATAGCATTTACACTACATTGTCACAGCTATTTGGTTAACAACCCATGATTTGCTTGAAGAAATCAAAGAAAATAAGTGGTTATTTAAATGTAAAGCGTAAGAAAAAGAAGGACACGTTTCCAAAATACAGCAAAGTATTTTTTAGATGTATTAATGATGTCAAGAATATGAACGTAAGGATATTTAGCTCTGTATGCTCCCCTAATGAAAAGCCATGGCTTATCTCTGAAAAAGAGTAGGATAGTTCTATTTCTACAGGAATTTACTTGAGTGACCATGAAATCCACTATTTTAATCACTACACAGCTCATTCAATATGATCATGGCTGGCTTGTTATGGGCTGGTAATTGTTGGCACACCAAGAGCATTAGTCTCTGTAGAAATGTTATAGAAATATTATTTTTGGTAACATTCATGTATCATAATTTCTGATAAAAAAAAAAACAAGGCACTGAGCTCAGTAATATAAAGTTTGTCTTGCAAATGCTAAATACATTGGACTAACTATTGAACCCACATCCAATTATTCCAAACAGTGATCACGTCACTGTGGCACCGCAAAGCATTGTTTCATAGTGAAAAGAATTTCACTGGTCAGCTGATTCAAACTTGATCCAAGGCCACATTCCTAAAACAAATACTTTCACACTCAGCCAGTGAGCAGATATCTGCACACAATCACCCCCACAAAAAAAATTTCAAACCTCTATACTCCTTATCAAACTTTTCTGTCACCTATAACATTAGGTTTTGGCAGCTCAGATTTTGCTGCATATCCAATGCACCCAGACAGACAGGCATGCACACACTATGTTGACACAGTCTAACTGAAGAGCTTGATGAAACAACCATGGCAGTATGGTTTGTCGTTCTGCTCCTTGAAGGTACCTTTGTTGAGCTGCTTGAGACAAAAGGCACAAACAAAATGCTCAGGGTGGAACTTCTTTCCCATGGCTGTGATGCACCGGCCAGTTATGGGCTTCTGGCAGCCAGAACAAAGAGAGCCACGCCGTTCATGGTAGTGGACCTCACAGTATGGCTGCCCATCATGCTCAAAGAAACTGCCATTCACAAAAGGGGTAAAACACTCCTATAGTACACAGGAAAACACAATCTCATAAGAATTTGTTAAGCTCTATTCCACATTGACAACTCAAATCATGGAGTGGAAAGTTTGTCATGCATAAATATACTTAATTTCAAGGAAAACACACATACCCTACAAACAAAGCACTCAGGGTGCCAGAGGCTGTTCAGGGCAGATATATAATTTTCCAGGATGGCACGGGCACAGCCACCACACTTGGGAGCAAACAGGTCAAAGTAATCTTTACGGCAGTAAGCTTTCCCATCTTTCTCATGGAAACCTAAACACACACAAACAAAGAAGTCAGCACTGTTGCTACACAGGTGAGAGCATTTTTTGAAACAGAAGCAGATACTCACCCTCTGGTCCAAAGAAAGCCCCACACTGAGCACAGAAGAAGTGTTCTGGATGCCATGTCCTATCCAGAGCAGTCACTACTTTCTGCAGATGGGAAAGGCAAACATTTTCTCTGTATCTCTTTCCAAATAATTGAATATGTCTCTCATATTCTACATTACGTTTTTCCTACCAATTATAATTGAATGCTTCTAAATACATCTGTATTTAGAAGCATTTATATCAAGAGTATACATCTGTATCAAGAGTATTCTCACATCCAGAATGGGACCATTGCAGTAGTAGCAGCGAGGAGAAAAGAGGTGATGGTAGTCCCTCTCACAATATGGCTGTCCATCACGCTCAAAGAAATTTCTAGAACCAATCTCATCCTGGCAGTGAGAGCACACAAAATGCTCTGGGTGCCACGTGCGGCCCATGGCAGTTACTACCTGTGGAAGCAACATTTTACAAGCATTCACTCCATTGCGTGTGTACAGCGTACACCCTAAGTGGGTCCTAATTTACCTTTTTCTGGGGAATTAAGATAACTGACCATGAATTGTCTAATTATTATTATGTATAGAATTACAGTCAGAGGAAAAAAAAGGCACTCCTCACCTGGCCAACAATAGGTTTACAGCAAGCTCCACACACTCCTTTGGCCACAGTCTTTACACCCAGTTTATGTAAGTCAGACTGCAGGCTACCCAGCATGTTGTCTAGTTTATTAACCTGTGTGTTTGGACCCTTTCCCTGAGCCATGATCTAAAGAGAGAGGAAAGGAAAGTCACCAAGGTTATTATGCAAGTCCAAACAGTTTTCTGCCTAAAACATACTCTGCTAAAACCAGATTTTTTTAAAAAAAAATAAATTTAAAATTGGTATAACAAAGCTTTCCATACACTCTGGAATGTGAACACCCAGGTAATGGTGTATACACATTTTTACCATTTTTTTAAACAAAGTTATGCATTATTTTTTACAGGGATTGGTCAAAATAACCAATAACTCATACAGCAGCTGAATACATAGGATACATACAGTATTTCCACTAATTAATCTATAGTACCACACACACATGGGAAGATGGTCTGTTTTATGTGGGTCATCCTTCTACATCTCACCTTCCCAAGGTGGAAAAAAACTACTACATTTATGAAGTAAAACAAAAAATTAAAAATGAATTTGAGAATTTTGAGATTTGAGTCTCATGGACAATCCAGTGAATGAAACAGTGAATTAATTAAATTAATGAAAAACTGAAATTGATGGTCCTTGCAATTGGCACGCCACACCTGCACCTGCATTGGAGGGAAGAAGATATCATGCTCCGTCTGACAGCCGACAGACACCAGCACTTTGAGATGGGCAACAGGGGAAGGGTGGAGTGATTGAGTTGGAGGTGCTGTTGCAGCATGGTTTGCCAGGAGTGAAGGAGGCTCTACTGGAATAGAAGTGGGGGGATTACATGGGACTGGAGGAGGATCACATTTTACAGGGAGCTGTGGAGGAGGTGTGGATTCCCTAGGAATTTGAGAGGGATTAGGAATGGGTGGAGACTGGGTAGGAGGAGGGGGAGGTGGAACTGGTACAGCTTTTACTGTAAGCCTGGGCTTTGGTTCCATGGTTGGGGGTGGGAGGCAGGGGGCAGGGGAGCTGGCCTGGGGAGCTGGTATCACCTTTCTCTGTGGAGTAGGAGACTCAGGGGGAATAATAATCTAAAGAGAAAGACACAAAAATAATACAGGAGGAAAAAGACAAAATGTCAATAAAGAAAGACATGAAGAAGCAGTAACAGGTCAACTGAGAGGTCAATGCAGAGCATTCAAAAAGAAGGAAAATCTGTGTATGTGTGTACTTATAAATGTGTGAAGTGCCTGAACCGTTGCAAAAAACTACCTTATCCACCTCCCTATTGTGGTCGTCTCGCAAGCGTTTAGGATTTGACATGACAATGACCCCCTCGGTCAGCCAATCTTCTGGTTGTTTTTTGGGGCGCTCCTTGCGAGCAATTCCTAGCTTGCCCTGAAGCTCTTCTATGAGACGATCTTGAGAGTTGGTTTTGTGGAAAATGACAGGTCCCATCTTTCTGCGAATAATGCCATCACGGTACATGGGATGCACGTTGGGAATCTCCTTTGTACGTCTGATCACAGACTTGATCTGAGCCAGGGGTATAGTCTCTTTCAGATGATTTATACTCAAATGAAAAAAGCATGCAACAATCAGTGGTCAGAACAAGTGTGTTGTGGATGAGAGAGGACCTTCAAAGCAAATTTAGGGAACAGTCATCACAGAAAACACACAATAGAGGCATAAAAGCTTTTGGCTTATATTTCTGTAATTAGGCCAATAATTGTATTCTAGAATATGTTAAACTATGATTATTTTCATGCTGTTGAATAAAGAGCAGGAAACCATGTGAACAAATGCTGAATAGTCCAGTGATACACATGCTAATGTTCTTCATGCTTCATTCACATGCCAACACACCAGACCTTAACACACAGTGCACTGGCATACAGCATTTACATAACAGGAACAATCCATGACACTATTCTATGGCTGTACTGAAACACTCCAATTTCCTTCATACGTGTCCAGATGCTGAAATCCTATCCATGGTGTTGAAAGGATGCAATGTGGGCAGGTCCATCTGGGCATCTGGGGTTCCAGGGCAAGAGGAAGGGGTAAGGGATTCATCCATCCAACTAGCTTCAGTCATGGGAGTCATGGAGCCATCAGCTCCATCATATGACAGTTTCAGCTCCATATCAGCCCAGTCCAGAAGTTCACTCCGGTACTCAGACTGGTCCTCAAGAAGCCCATCTCCCGCCTCACTTTCTGTGTGCATCCTACGGTCCACTGAAACAAGTGTCCCCTCAAACACTGCTGAATTCATCTTACAAACTGATGTAGTCCCATTTTGTGACTCAGCCTCTGGCTTGCTGATGTTCATTGTGAGGAGGTTATCCAAAGCATGATCAAGAGAAGTCTCCAGAGCTGGAGCCTCAGGCTTCATAGTGGGATGAGGTTTTGTGGTAACAGTAACTGTTTCAGGCAGCTTGAGATGACTTGAGGCCTTGGGCACTGATAAAGAAGAGATAGGAGGTGTTGTGTAAAGAGAGTTCATAGAGGAATGTATGAGGGGTGTTACAAATATAGATGTAGAGATCAGAGATGCAGCAGCAGGTTTAGGCTCTGGACTGGTCACAAGACAAAAATCATTAGAAGCTTGAATTAATATAGAATTGTCTTTATGTGAAGTCTTCATATTTCCAGGCTGACTTACTGGGCTTTGAGATTTAGCAACAGGCACAGAAAGACCTGATTTAGTCTGACTGCTGTGGCATAGACTCTCAGGATTGGCAGCTATATGCTGTTGATTGCCAGGGCTTGTGGTAGACACTTTTGTGGGAGTATTGATGGTATGGGACAGAACAACAAGTGACTCCAGCTCAGGGCTCAGCATGGAGACAGAATCACTGATACCTAGGTCTGGATGTGGATTTGAAGTGGAGAACGGAGGTATGGAAAGGGCTGAAGTAGTAGATTGCTGGGCTGAAGGGGCAGATTTTAGTGCACTGTACTGCAGAACAGTTTCATTAGAATCTTCCACTATGTGTAGCTCCAAGGGGACTGGAGGGGAGGACAATGGAT
Source organism: Bagroides melapterus (assembly GCA_028566695.1). NCBI lineage: Eukaryota > Metazoa > Chordata > Actinopteri > Siluriformes > Bagridae > Bagroides > Bagroides melapterus. The sequence goes on from JAOTRN010000031.1 coordinate 272,056, forward strand.
GACAGCAGTTTGGTTTAGAAGGAGAGTGAGAATGAATTTCACCAATGGCAGTGAAGCTGCTGGACTGATCAAATAGTGGCTCAGAGTTTAGGGAGGCAAAAGAGCTTGGCTGGAAGACAACAACAGGGAAAAAGGAAAAAGCAGGAAAGAAAACAGAAAAATTAAAAAAAGACTGTAAAAAGAAATATTATAAACAGCTGGGAGACTGGATGTATGGACTAGCTAACAAATGTAAAACCGCCTGAGCTAGGAGTACGAGACCTTTCTGAAAGGGGTGGGTGTGTGGGGTAATTGGATAGATTGAAAATAGGCAGAATGAATGTTCATCCATGCACATTTAATCCCAGACTTTCCACCAAAGAAACAGTACACACAAATATAAACTCACATTGCTTTGCACCTTGAAATCAGATAAGCAGGCCATGAGTTCATCCAGCTCTCGTGTGGCTGAGGTGGCTGACATTCGACCCTGTTGCTCAGAAGGTACATCCAAGTGCCCCTCTGTATGAAGTCCAGAGGGGGTAGGCCTGCATTTATAGTAGCAATTAAATGTACTGAAAATGTACCAATTATAGTATAAAAGAGTCATATTTTGCAGCATTCATAAAATGCAGTAGCCTAAGGCTACAGTCACACGAACTTGGATTCCGATGTGCCTGTTCTGTGTCTGTTGCAACATCATTGAATAGTTTTCTCCCAGTGCCATAAAAGTAAAATAATTGAATATAAGTGTAATAAAAATGCTCACTTTAGAAGATGATTTCAGACAGAACATATTAGTTCATTCATTCATTCATTGCAGAGTTACACTCTATTCCTGTTTCTGCTGACACCGCAAACCAAGTAGCTTTTCTCTTTATTTGATTTTTTAGTCTTTTAAAGACGTATTATATAAAATATGACACTTTGACACAGCTAAAATGAGTGCTTCCTCCATCTTCTGCTCTTCTGTAGTGAAAGGTCATGCGATAACATATCGATCTACTGGTCACACAGCGAAATGAGGAACTTTTCACACGAGATTGTGTTTCCAGGAGGCTAAATTGCATGCGTATGAATGGAAGTCAACAGAATGAAAAGTGCCATGTGACCACAGCATAAGACTAGGAATATCTTACATTGGGGTAGGTATAGAGCTTTCCAGTTCATTTAGTAGGCTCTCCACAGTGGGACGTCCTTCTTCTGGCCCTCTGTTTCCATTTCTAAGCACTTTGTCTGTCGCAGCTGGGGTAATACCTGATTGTGCTCCATTTTCCTGGATATAATGTGCAGAACTGAAGGGATCAAGTGGGGGAGCTGCATCTTCTACTGATCAACAAATTTACAACACATTACAAGTTTGACACCTACACATTCTTATTCATTAGCATTTGTGAGAACATTATTCTAAACATTAAGTGCAACATAACATATAAAGAAAGCTAATCCAAGGCTTTGAGAATCTTAATCTATGTACCTGTGTTGTATGGGTAAAGGAACCTGTATGAGTGGAACACACCTGTGCTGGTGTAGGATGGCGTGTTCTGCTGAACAGCATTGAGTTCCAGTAGCAGACGGTCCAGCTCAGACAAGTTGCTGCCCAGTGCAGAGCTCATGGCTGCTGCAGAAGAGTCTGATGGTGTCTTTTGTTTGTTGGGGAAACTAGAATAACAGTTGGAGATGGGGAAGCTTCAGCACTTGTATAGAAACTGGCAATAGAAGAGTATCTGTGGTCATGTAACTGACCTGTAGACGTGGTCCTCTTCTGTATGAGGTAGTGGGGGGCTACTGCTGTCCTGAGACAATGTACTTTTTTGTGCTGAGCCAAGAGACTAAAGAGAGTACAAGATATAAAAATGTACTTAACATGATCTAAAATAAACACTGTAAGCCTAAAATATAAGCAAAAGTCCACCCCTTAATGTTGACCATCTATAAAAGACACAACAAAGTGTCTTAATTAGTGAAGATCAGTGAGTCTCTACACGGTCAACAAAAAGGTATATTCTGTTGCAGAGATCCGTGACAAAATGAGTTTTGATCTTTTGTTGTGTCATTCCACAAATATAAGTACTCAATCTAAGTGCTAAGAACAAAAAGAATGTTTCATCAAGTATTTTCAAATATTATGTTACATCAAATATTATTGATTACAAAGACATTTCAAGTTTTCAGCACATTTAGACAAGGGTCTTCAATCTTATCAGCAAATGTCCAGTATGGCTGCAGGCTTTCACTCTAGTCAAATAGGCTTGGTTAGTATGAAAGCCCATCTATCTATATTTGTGGATAGACTATAAAATGAAACTGTTCATAAAAGAAAATAATTCAGCAGACATTAGTTAATAAAAATCACTAATTCAAAAAGTAGTTCTATCTCTGAGGAAAGTCTGCTCTCAGTGGTGGAAGACACGCATCTGAGCTATCAGAATTTAGAATTTTATGTTGAATTTATCAGACATTCACTTATTTACATACTTTCATAGCAGTAAAACATGTTCAATTAAGGTTGAGGGTGCTGCAAACATGCTTCCTCCAACTTGTGCATTTCTGCCACTGCAACATTCTGACCTACTGATATCATAGCATCACATGGGGCATTACACTGAGGATAAGTTGTAACTGCCTTATTCTGTATACATAATCTCACAGACACCCAAGATTGTATAGTGCCACTCTATGCAACATTTTATTGTAATTATGCTCTTTTGGACACCATATCATGGATAGGTGTGGCACTGCAACCTCTAAACAACAGGATGAATGCTTTTCTATTGCAATACACTCTAGAGACCTAACAAAAAAATATTATGTTATAAACTAAAGCACATTTTTGGGGACACAAAAAAGTTAGTTACCCTGGAGAGATGCATACTGCTGTATAATCTGCAACCAGTACTCCCATACTGGGTGTTCAACAAAACAGGTACTTAGCAAACATAATCATGGCATATTTTTGTACACTTAACCTGTTTTAAGGAGTCTGTCTGTTTTTGGAGAGTCCCATTCAAAGCATCTGAAGATGGAGGAGGGGGCACAGGAGGAGGGGAGGTATCATCCTGGTGCAGGCTTCCACTACTGGGAAAAGAATAGGGTGTCTCGTCTGGGAGAAACACTGGACACTTTGAGATACTGGCGGTGGATGACTCCAGGTCCGCTAGCAATGCATCTGAATTAAAAAGATTTTTGAATCTGATCATTAGCTAAATTGAAATTGTGAAACCACAGAACTTTAACAGTGTGTTGATGCAGGTTTCAGCTATGGAGTGCTATGGGCATGTTAATTCACACATCGTCACTGTTCAACTCTGGGGTAAGCTCTACCAAAAAAAAAAAAAAAAAAAAAAAAAAAAAAAAAAAAAAAAAAAAACAAAAAAACACAAAAAA
>JAOTRN010000031.1:304337-322233 GCA_028566695.1 Bagroides melapterus
GTAACTATACTGATGTGGGCACTTGTGATACTACACTGGTGGTTATTTCTGTATTCTGATATGAGGAAAAGATGATTTGGGATACTTTTGAAGCTTGTGTGCTACATTAACATGTTCTTATAATTAAAATTAAATTTAATTTCCCATTATAATTCATCTTAATATAAAAGATATAAAAATGGGCATATCAGCCTTCTCATTTTTTTGCCTCTTCCACATGAGAGCCCCCGGTACTTGGTAGGGCGAAATATATAAATCATCTTCAAAAACAAATGAAGCCTGAATATACCTACACATGCAGCACCAAAACAATGTGAAGAAACTCAACTATTCGGCTATAAACACAATTTCCATCTAAATAAAACACAATTCCAACACCAAGCAGTACATAAACATTGTGTACACAACAAAACCAATCCAAGAAATTAGCCACTACATGATATAAACACAATCTCAGTCAGAAAGCTGAGACTCAATCAATTCCAATACAAAACTCCACTGTTTTTTGTAATCCCATGTCTGTGTGGCTAAAAAAAACCCTCACTGGCTGTGTTTTTCCTGTGTCTGTGACAGCCTTATAAAGCAAACTAGGTAATTGGCCATCACTCCTCATACACTAATTTTACTGCCTTACTATTGACTTCTGCTTCAAAGTAAAAAAATTTGGACCATGAAATTCGATTGTATTGGCTGAAACCTTTCCATAGGTGGGTCAAGCCTCAAAATTGGACGAGGGGTTCTCAAATCCCAGTTTAAATATCCCAGACTTTTAAAGTCAATGATGCAGATATCTACAGACATTAATCATGTTTTTGCATTTTTAATATTGAAAACGGGTGGAAAGGGTAAACACTGTGTATTTAACACAAGAAGATATAATATACAGTAGTTCTTAGTTTTGTTTCTTTGGTCCAAAGTTATTGCTGTGTTTATTAACAAAAACAAATTGTGTTAATGCAACAGAATTCATCAGCATGGAACCAATGTACATATGTAATAAGTAATTTTAATTACAGAGGTGTACATTACAATTTTTTTCAGTGGTGTCCATGACTATATAGTTTCAGATTTCTGTATCACTAGCACTGACAGCTAGTGAAGTATACAGGTATCTAGATAGTTTTCTTTTTATTTAGTATTATTATTTTTTTTTGCAGGAAAGGTACATTTCAACTTTATGGTTGCACTCTTGCATGATACACACAATACTGTATATGTCTAATCATGCATTTCACCATCATGAGATAAAAAAAGAAAAGAGCGAAAATAACTTTTCTTATCTTTATCACAAGAAAAAATAAAAACTGCATGGCCTTTCTGGACTTTCATAGAATTCTGTACATTATAGATAGGTCAACAATGGCTAATTTCCATATGATATAGTACCCTCTGTATGGAAGTATGTTTTCTCCATAATATTACTTTGTGTTTTTTGCCTATAGCGATGCCTTTTGCCTTCTGCACCAGAGAAAGGGAGCCATGGACAGAGTTTGCAGAGTCTGCTGAAGATGGTTTTACCACTCACTTCTGCCAAGAGGTCTATTTGTGTCTGTACCAGTCTGTTGACCAGTGCTGTGCCTTCAATAGAAATATCTGACTTATGATATTATCCAATATATTATGCAATATATTCAAAATTATATACAAAATTTCATATATACAATTATTTGCAGCACCACCTATATTATGAATATCAGCATTCTGTCACAAGCAGAGTTTTCTAAAACATACTGTATGGCACCAGAGTTCAGAACTTCTTCACATAAAATCCTTTATCTGTACTCTTTTGCAGATATTTCACTAGTTTTTAGAAAGCAAAGACACTACAGAGATTTGGGGCAAATAGCTGTCTTTTGCATTTTGAGTGTGGCAGAGTTATTGTTTCAGTTGTCACCTTTCATGTATTGTTTTGTGTGATATATTCCATTATTAAACAAGGACATAGTTTTACATTTACAACATTTGGCAGACGCCCTTATCCAGAGCGATGTGCAAAAGTGCTTTTAAGTCTGAATATGCTGATGACACTCAACTTATCTTCTCCTTCCCATCCTCAGATACTACAGCTTCTGTTCGGATTTCAGCATGTCTTGCAGACATATCATTGTGGATGTCAGCTCATCAGATGAAGCTCAATCCCAGTAAAACTGAACTGCTGTTCATTCTCTTGTCTCTTGTCTTGTCATTTCAAGACTGGTCTACTGCAACTCACTGTTGGCAGGTCTACCTATGAATTCGTCCTCTGCAAATGATCCAAAATGCAGCTGCACGACTTGTTTTCAAATTGCCTAAGTTTTCACACACCACTCCGCTGCTGCGTTCCCTCCACTGGCACCGTTAGCTGCACGCATCAAAATCAAAACACTGGTGCTTGCCTACAAAGCCAACAATAGACCAGCTCCCTCTTACCTCAAAGCCCTCATCACTCCTCGCACTGCACCTCGCACCCTCAGATCTACCAGCACTGCTCAACTGGTCCCACTATCTCTCAGGGTAAGAGGTAGGCATACAACAAGGCTCTTTTCTGTTATGGCACCCAGGTGGTGGAATGATCTTCCTCTAGAGGTCCAAACAGCTGAGTCACTGGCTGTCTCCAAACAGCGGCTGAAGACCCACCTCTTCACAAAACACTTGACCTAGCACTTTCTCCCCTGTTTGTATATGTCCCAAAAAAAAAAAAAAATTGAACAGTGTTTTAGGATCTTGGTATATTTAGTCTTGTAATGCACTGAACCAGAGTTAATGTACTCAAAGACAGATTTAAAAGCACTTTTGTACGTCACTCTGGATAAGGTTGAGTGCCAAATGATGTAAATGTAAATCTAAGAAAAGGGAGAAAAGGAGAGGACCAAGTACTGAACCCAGTGGGACACCAGTGGAGAGTCTGCATGGAGCAGATGTCACTCCCCTTCATGTTACCTAATATGAGCATCCTTCCAGGTAGGTTAGCAAACCATTCCCATGCTGATCCTCAATTCCAAGACTCCTGAGCATTTACAAGTATCAAATGCTGCTGAGAGGTCGAGGAGGATGAGGACAGATGACAATTTGGCTGATCTAGCAGTATGTAGTTTCTCAGAGACATCCATAAGGGCAGTCTCTGTTGAGTGTGCTGCTTTAAATTCAGTGGGCAGGTCATAGGATTGCAGGACTGGAAGAGTTGTAAAATCTCTTCTGCTACTACGGTTGTGAAATGTGAGAATGTGAGTAGGGGAATCCTGGCTGTGAAGTGTAGGTGCGGTCATGGCAGAAGTGAAAGTCTGGCAGATTCTCTCAATCTTCTCATGGTGAAAAGAAGCAAATTCTTCTGCAGTCCAGGAGGATGAAGCAGGTTTACCTGGGGGGTCCTCCTTGCCTTTCCTGGATGTAACTCCGTCCCCAGGATAGGATGAGCATGCCGCTTGGTAGTGTGAGTTCAAACATGGATTTTGCTTGAGCCTTTTATTTAACTAAGTACTGTATGTCACTCAGCCATTGAGCTTGTTCATGGACATTATTTGTGACCGTGGCAGTTGGCTATGTATCCCTTTATATTGTCCCTGGGCCTTGCCATCCATTTGATTCCCTCCCCTTGCTTTATTGTGATCCTCACTTTCTCCCCTTGGGCCTGTTTGAGTGAGTTTTGAGTCTTTGAGTCTTCAGAATAGTGTCTACCATCAGCAATTGGGCAGCCTGGTGGAATGATTGAATTAGATGCTTAAAAAAACATGAATTATAAGTTTGTTCACAAGGGTGTGCAAATTTTGGACACCCAATAACACCCATGTTATTTGTAGTATGAGAGGTCCTGCAAATCTCCAACAGTGTTTTCCCCATTTTAGTTATTGTATGGGCACAAACCTGACTGCATCTTAGACAATGTTAAAGAAAATTGGGAGTGCCTTCTAATAGAAAAAAATGAGCACATTCTGGACCTGTGAGTTAAATCCCACACCTTAGGTCACTTAACAGAGCTTACAAGACACAAACAAACACACACACATGCATGCGCACACATACAGCCTGAGCCTGATAGAACGTAAGCTCCAAGTCTGGGATGGATCCAATTGGTTTAGTTATTTTGGGTTTCTTGAGATTGGATTTTGCAAAGAAATACATAGATTAGACATATCATTTTATGGGACCAAGATTAAACTCTGCCAAAGTGATTGATAGTAACACATGGGATGACATGCATACATCACAAAGAATCAAGTCCAAGAACTGAAGAAAGTGGAAGGAAAAAAATGAACATCACAATAAGAACAGGTTCACAGGTAGAGTATTCTGATCTGAACGGATTTGTGACAGTAGTGGAGTTGTGGTCATGGTTACAAGGGTACAAAACATGACCTACAGAGTGACCTAGTAATATATTGATATACATTGTGTGCTTCTGATATTCATTGTCTACAAGGTGCTGTAAATATTTTGTATGTATTTTTTTATGAGACTAAGTTGCATGATGTGGTCTATGTTTATTATCTTATACAGTAATACAGTATTTATATAATTATTCACAATAGAATAATGTGTGTAGCACACAGACTATGGTTAAAAAGGAAAAATGAGTGCCATTTGCTTCTTGTTCAGTCTTTTACTAGTTTCTTCCAGAGATGATAACATATTGAAAACCATGTTTGTTCTTGTTAACTAGATTGCCTTCAAGTCAAGCCTTCAATTAGGGGAGGAAAAGGAACTGAAATAATACACAAAACGAGAACTACGGAAATACGAAAATAACAAAGACTGGATTGCATTTTTGCATTTTGCAATGCGGCCAGGTTAAATGGGGAACAAAATTAAAAACATAAGGGACAGGAGTGTAGAGGCAGTAAGAAAGTAAGGCTATGGCAGGCAGACACGAGAATAGAAAACAAACAAAAACACGTGGCACAAAATCAACAGCCAGGACCACCCTAATGTTCCAACAGGCCAAATGTCCAAGCGTGATCCTGATAAGCAAGCTAGTAAGCTAAGTCTGCTTGCTCTCATTCACTGGAAAATCTAGTAAAAGGAAAATCTGTTAGTCAGTGTTATTATCAAATACACTTCCATAAGTCAAGTCTACTCAGTTAAAGCTCTCATCTTGTTCAATTTATGTTGATGTAATGTCCTTATATTATAGTACTGGTTATACAGGCAATATAGCTGATGTGTTATGTATTCTAGCATAATTAAAGAAAAGAAAAGAACATACTCCTTTTTATTTGTAGGTGGCAAAAAAATACAACATGGTGATAGTGTCACCTATTCTGGAGAGGGATGAGATTCATGGTGGAACATTGTGGAACACAGCAGTTGTTGTTTCAAATACAGGGACTGTCCTGGGGAAAAGCCGGAAAAATCATATTCCACGTGTTGGAGACTTCAATGAGGTCAGTATATCTCTTACTTCTTCCAACAGTCACACAGTGCATGATGCACAAAGACAAAATTGTATACTTTTAGGAGTCCTGTGAAAAACCACAATGCAACATTCATTGATTTGCTAATATGTTTTAAAGAAATGACTTAAATGTCAGCCTTCAATAGCCATCTTCTGTCCACTCTCTGAGTACACCAATGATGTGACACTTTTTAAATGAAAATATGCAAAAAATATTCACCTAACTAAACATACAACCACAATAAATTGCAGTGTCGAAAACTTCAAGCGCTGTAAATGCTGTAAGGATTTTTTTTCAGTTCATGTGATTCAATATTCTATTTTGCTTTGAGGAATATTGGCACTATTATACTTCCATAAAGGTCTTTTACTGCTACACATGATGAAAGAGAAAGACCATCCACAGTTACTCTGTAATCATAAAGTTTATTTCTGGCTGCCTGTGGTCCTAGTAAAAGCACCCCTGTCTTGTCAGAGTTAAGGAGAATTAAGTTAAAAAGCATCCATTGTCTGATGTCCTTCACACAGTCTTCAGTCTACAAAGCTGCATGTCGTCAGAATAGCAGTGGAAGCTAATACTGTGTTTGTGAATAATTGCACCAAGGGGTAACATATATAGGGAGAAACGCAATGGGCCTAAAACAGAACCTTGTGGAAGAAGTGTGTTTAGAGTAGTTGCCATTTAGATATACAAACTGATAACAGTCAGTCAAATAAGACCTGAGCCAGGAGAGGACTTTCCCTTTAATACTTTAATAATAATTCGTTAAACAGAGGTTTGATAAAAGATTTTAGTCAGTGCTATGGGAATAATTATATTTTTAGAATGGGTTTGGTAGCCACTGGTAATATCTGTTTAAAGAAACCTGTGGGTAAGGGATCCAGTTTGATCCAGGTTGATATTTTTGACAAATTGGAGTAAAGCAGTCTAAGTGCTGATCAGGAACTGAATGTTCTGCCTGATGTTATCAATTTTTCCATTAATATAATGCTTGAAGTCATTAGACAGGCTTTGTTTAATTCGACAAAATAATTTGGCTTAACCATATTTCTGTTAAACACAGAACACTAAACTTCTGATCAGTAATCAATTCATTAACAACAAGAGATTTAGATGTGAGAGATCTTACGTTAACAGTCTTAGCTACATAACAGGTGCTGGCTGTGCATTCACTCTGATCTATTTTTATGTTAATAATATTACTTAGACAAATGTTGTGAGTGTTTATAATTAATAATATTTTTGTTTAGTTTGGGGAACAGACACAATCTCTATTTTGTGAACCTTGGGTGATGACTGAATGCTGCTAGCAGATGGTTGGATTAGCCTGTTTGACTGCTCCGTGGCCCTGGCTCTGAATTGTCACCAATTAACTATGCCTACAGCATCAGATATAGCCTTCGCTAACTTACACACCTCTACAGTACTACTTTTAGTAACCTCTGACTGAAGAAGGCATATCATTAGCCTACATGGAAAATTACCTTCGAGTACACATGCTTGCCTATGACCCAAAGATTACCTGCAATGTCGGCACCATTGCTTCCAGAACACACCTAACCTGTGCTGCTGGAGCCCCTAAAGGCCTAGCTAATTTCACATGCCTTAAGATGGAGTCTCCAATAACCAGAGCTCTTTCAGGTTTCTCAGTGCTTCACGGAGGAGAGCAAAATTGTTTGCCTGAGGAGTAGGGCTCCTGTGGGCAAGCCTTAGCATTAGCTTTGTAACTATGCGAATCATCACCTTCTTCTCTGTCAGTGAGCTAACGACCATACACTTATCACAAGTAAAATTAATGATGGTGGAAGAATTGCTAAACATCCTGCAGCGCACACACTGGACAACCCGAATGTTTGCTATACTTAATGATTACCTACCTGTTTGACTTGAGTAAGATTCGAAGAGTGTTTCCTCCAATAGCTGTTTGAAGACAGGAAACAAAATGTGTCTCCTGAAGAATAATGCAATTTACTGCAATAGAAAAGTAAAAAAAAATAAATGAACAGAAGCAACTGCATTGAATATTACCCAAAGGGAAAAATGAAAACGATATAACAATATAATTTAAATGCCGAGATAGGCATGTAGGTCACGGCAAACGATTCACACTCAGGAAAAACACCAGAAGAATTGGTGTTTGGTCATAGGTGTTTGCAAGTATGGTCAGAATGGAGCACATGAGATCAATACGTCTTGATTGCCATTGGGAGCAGCCCTCTAATTGGAGGTTCACCCCAGACTTGATGACTAATATTAAGAAGCTATTCATGAAATTACCTTCTTCCAGACCTAACAATTATCTTCTTCCCGTGTCTAACAGTTTTCATGATAAAAAAAAGTTCTTGTTTATTCCCTGCTTTGGTTTCTTCAATTCTAAACGTATAAATTCCTGACTTTTACCATGCTTCAAAAGCTTGGTGTAGTTATAGTCAGTTGTTCTGCAACATATGTACCCATTAATAAGGGAGGCCCTTTTTTAAAAAACATCCCTGATTTCTATAAATTTCCACTATGCATTCAAATTAAAGCTGGCATTCCATCATTTAACTCCGTAGTCATTTGCAAATCTAACGTGTTTTCTACTTTCTCCAAAATAGTCTACATACTATATGGAGGGCAACACTGACCACCGAGTCTTTCAGACACAGTTTGGAAAGATAGCTGTGAATATCTGTTATGGCCGCCACCACCCACTTAACTGGTTAATGTATGGCATGCATGGAGCCGAGATTATCTTCAACCCCTCAGCTACAATAGGGGCTCTCAGGTAGGAGGCACCTTTCTCTCCTTATATAAAAATAATAATTTTAATTTAAATGTTAATATAGCTCACACAGGTCTTGTGGCTTTGTTTTACAGTGAACCCCTGTGGTCAATTGAAGCTAGAAATGCTGCCATTGCTAATCACTGCTTTACTTGTGCCATCAACAGAGTGGGCATGGTATGAGGATTTTGATTATTAAAAAAAATATGATGTTATATTATGATTAAATAAGCACAGTCAATAGAAATTAAATAATTTACTGAAACAATCCTTGTTCAAATTAATGTAGTGTAGACTGAAAGTGGGAGTTGAGGTTCATGCAGTGTCAATATTGCATTTAATTACTTAAATCCTATTTGGTTGGATGAAGATTGTTGCCATACTGTTGTTTTTGTGTCACTAGACATGTTCAGACAGATTTACACTTTGGTTGTAATTCAGAGACATTCACTTGGCCTAAAGTCACAAATGTTTCCTGAAACCCTTTTGCCCATGACTTTGTCTGAATACTTTCTGGTACAAATGTATGTACATATTTGTGAATGTCAAAGTCTCCACATCCCTGTTGCAGGACTGTGTTAAGCAGTTTCAGCTGCTTAATGAAATTAAAAACAAGTGAGTAGAGTTGGAGTTTATCTTTTCTGACTGTTTTTCAATAGTTTTACATTTGGCTAGCATAAGGTGAAACCTGGACCCTACAGAGGTTGCAATGGCAGGTCCTTATCCCATCAGCAGGAGCGGTATCTGCTCCTTTGTGCAAAGAGGAATAGGATGAGCACTTCTAGAGCTCTACAAAACCTCCAACAGGCCACTGGTGTGAATGTCTCAATGCCCAAACAATCAGAAACATACATTATCAGGGTGGCCTGAGGCCTTACATCATGTAGTGGGCCCTGTGCTCACTGCTCAGCACCCTGGAGCTTGATTGGCATTGTCAATAGAACACCAGTATTGGCACATCTGCCACCAGTGCCCTGTGCTTTTAACAGATTAGTTCACACTGAGCACATGTGACATATTTAAAAAGTTCTGGAGAAGCCACAGAGAACATTATGCTGTCTGTAACATCATTCAGCATGATCTAGGGTGGCATATATCCATGGAGGGATGCACAGACCTCTACATGCCAGACAACAGCACCCTGACTGCCATTAGTTATTGGAATGAAATCCTTGAATCCTTTATCAGACCCCACACTGGTGTAGTGGGTCCTGAGTGCCTTCTGGTGCATGACAATGCCTGGCCTCATCTGGCGAGAGTATGCAGGCAGTTGCTGGAGGATGAAGAAACTGATGTCAGTGACTGGCCCCCTTGCTTGTTTGACCTTAATCCAATAGAACACCTCTGGGACATTATGTTTTGCCCATCCAATGCTGCCAGATTGCACGTCAGATTGTCCAGGAGCTCAGGGATGCCCCTGTCCAAATATGGGAGGAGATACCCCAGGACACCATCCATAATCTCATTTGGAGCATTCCCCAACATTGTCAGGCATGCATAATAGCATGTGGGGGCCATACAAACTACTTAGTACTATTTTGAGTTGCTGCAATGAAATTGGATTGGATTCAGGTCTGGGGAACGGGCAGGCCAGTCCATAACATCATTGCCTTCGTCATGCAGGAACTAATGACACACTCCAGCCACATGAGGCCTAGCATTGTCATGCATCAGGAGGAACCCATGGCCCCCTGCACCAGCATATAGTCTTACAGTGAGTCTGAGGATCTAATCCCAGTACCTAATGGCAGTCAGGGCACCTCTGGCTAGCACATGGAGGTCTGTGTGGCCCTCCAAGGAAGTGCCTCCCCAGACCATCACTTACCCACAACCAAACCAGTCATGCTGAAGGATGTTGCAGTGAACCTGCTCTCATGCGTCAAGAGTACAGGGTGCGAATCTGCCAATCCTGGTCAAATCGGCCTGTGCGGTGTTGGGCTGTGAGCACAGGCCCCACTTGGGTATGTAGGGCCCATATACCACCCTCATAGAATCTGTTTCTGACAGTTTGAGCAGAAACATGCACATTAGTGGTCTGCTGGAGGTCATTTTGTAGGTCTCTGGCAGTGCTCCTTCAGTTCCTCCTTGCAGAAAGGAGCAGATAGCTGTCCAGCTGCTGGCCTATGGCCCCCTCCACATCTCCTGGTATACTGGCCTGTCTCCCGGTATCTCCGCCATGCTGGGAGACACTTAAAACCTTCTTGCCACAGTGCGCATTGATGTGCCATACTGGATGAGTTGCACTACCTGAGCAACTTTGAGTCCCGTGTCTGCTAGGTCTCATAGGTCTCATAGGTCAGTTTGCAGAGGCAGAACAAAAAACTGCTTTCGAACAAGCCTGCTGAGTCTTTTCTCCCAACTCAGATTTCCCAGTTTTGTCTCCATTAGCCAAGTGCCTGTGTCATGTGGCATGAGTTCCACGTCTTTCAAGGCAGCATGCCGGCTTTGGTTATGAAAGTCACAGGTTGAGTTAGTGGAAGTTGAACAAGGGATAGATGAATCCCTTTCTCTCATCCTCTCAGCTGACTCAGCCCCCACTCCGGCTCTGGGAGCGTCGTTATGCAATTTCTCCCAAACTGGATGAGGATATAATGTTGTCTGCATCTGAGTCGGTGTGTAAGCAGCAGTCAAATTGCCACCACATTCTATAGTGTTCGAAAGACTCCTGGAGGTAATAGCACATGCTGTTGCTAAGCTTAGCTTGGCCTGATGAAAAGGTTATTCACACCATTATTCACAGACCATTGAGGTGTTGAGGTCATGGAATAATCCTTAATCTGCACACTAGTTCTCCTAGATCACTGCTAATTATTAGGCTATTGTGTTATTGATTCTACGGCAGTTAGTTCAAAAACCCTATTTGAATATTTTGAAGTAATTATAACCAGTTATAATTATACTTAAATATTTAAATTGTGAGATAATTTCGCTACATATTTTGGTGGAGAATGCGGGCATGTTCGAACTCTGTTTTGTGAGCTAATTTCGCTACAAGTGTCTGGAGATACTGTGGTACAACCATCATTTTGATGTATGGTCTAGCCATAACACTTTCACATTTGACATTCCTAACAACGCTGTATTATATCTGAGCCATCTAGCTGCAGTCATGTGTGATTTTTTTTTTCTGACAAAAACATGGCCACTGCATGTGGGAATAGGATGGTGAGTTCACTGTAAATTACTATATCTCTGGAACCATTACATGATTTTTCTGCTGCCACAACGTCACACTGGGAGTCCCTCTGCTGTGGGGTCTAGTTCTGTAGAAAAATAGACCACTCATCTCATCTACTGTCTGCATGAATGGTCTGTTAGAGTCTAGTATACCAAACATTGGTATTGATTGTAGTTTTTGAAATAGCTTGTTTTACTTCAGGGATCCAACTACATTTACAGCATTTGGCAAACAGCCTTATTCAGAGCAACCTACAAAAGGGCTTTTAAGTCTCAGTGAATACATTAACTCTGGTTTACTAGGTTACAGACTTAAGATGCCATTAGCCTAAATCTAAGTTTTTCTTTTGAAATACACACATACAACAAACATGGGAGAATGTGCTATTTCAAGTTTTTCATGAAGTAAACATGCTGTGGGACTGTAGACCCTTCCCATGTGCTATTGCACTTATGCAGAGGATTGCATTATATGGTATGACCATTAAACAATAAGCACATGCCTACTGCTTTATGTAATAATCTATAATAATTTATACTATAATTATATTAATTAATTGTCATTCATTCATTCATTTGTTCATTGTCTCCCGCTTATCTGTTGCTGGGTCGTGGGGGCAGCTGTCTAAGCAGGGATGCCCAGACTTTCTCTAAGGGAACGCCCCGCCACCCTACGAAGGAAACTCATTTTGGCGGCCAGTATCCGGGATCTTGTCTTTTCAGTCATGACACAATGCTCATGACTATAAGTAAGAGTAGCAACCTAGATTGACTAGTAAATCGAGAGCTTTGCCTTACGGCTCAGCTCTTTCTTCACCACAACAAACCAGTGCATAGACCGCATTGCTACTGCACCAATTCATCTGTCAATCTAACACTCCATCCTTCCCTCACTTGTAAACAAAACCCGAGATACTCCTTCACTTGAGGGAGAAACACCCCTCCAACCTGGAGGGGACAAACCATCTTTTTCTGGTCGAGAACCATGGCCACGGATTTGGAGGTGCTGATCCTCATCCCAGCCGCTTTGCACTTGGCTGCGAACTGCCCCAGGGCACTCTGCAAGTCCTGGCTTCAAGGAGCCAACAGAACATCATCATCTGCCACAGAGATGACATTCTATGTTCCCCAAACCAGACTCACTCCACCACCTGGCTGCACCTAGAAATTCTGTCCATAAAAATAATGAACAGAACCAGTGACAAAGGACAGCCCTGCTGGAGTCCAAAGTGCACTGGGAACAGATCTGACTTACAGCCAACAATGCGAACCAAACTCCTGCTCCAGTCATACAGAGACCAAACAGCCCTTACAGAGGGCCATGGACCCCATACTCCCAGAGCACCTCCTACAGAATGCCACAATGGACACGGCCGAATGCCTTCTCCAAGTCCACAAAACACATGTGGACTGGTCAGGCAAACTCTCAAGCACCCTGTGAAGGTTACACAGTTGGTCCAGTGTCCCATGACTAGGACAAAAACTACACCAGATTATGTATGTAACCCAGTTCCCTGAGAAGTGAACGAGACGCTGTGTCAAGTTGAAGCTATGGGAACTGCTTCTTTGAGGAAGTTGTGTCTGAAGCTCTTTGTGCACATACGCCAATTTAAAGGCTCGGAAAGAACAGGTGGCGACAATTAGGATAATCATGTGCCACTAAGTTCATAAAAAGGCATTCACGTCACATTGCTCCAGCTTCTATTTGTCTGAAGGGAGCACGAATGGATCCCAGTGGTGTGGCCAGCGAACTTGAGTTGACATTATGGGAATGTCAATACCCACGCCGCCACGCACCGGCCGATGACTGTGTCAGAGGCCATGAGAGAGCACGGATAGACTCGGCACAGAACATCAAAGGCCCTGCAGGACCGGGTACCCCGGGGTGGGGTTCAGGTCCAGGCTGTAAAACCTGATATATGTGTGCAGAGAGGACCAGCCCGCCGCAGCACAAATATCCTCGAGGGGGACACCCCTGGCTAGGGCACTGGATGAGGAGATACCCCTAGTAGAGTGAGCACTGATGCCTAGAGGGGAAGCAACATCACGCGCCTCATAGGCCTGAGTAATGGCGTCCACCACCCAGTGTGCCATGCGCTGTTTGGAGACCGGATTACCCCTGTTCCGGCCCCCAAAACAGACAAACATGGAGGAGGAATTATGCCACGAGCTTGAGCAGTGGACTTAAGTCCTCAAGGCCCTGACTGGGCAAAGCAAATGCAGCCTCTCCTGCTTGGCTGAGTCTTGTGGCGGAGGACAGTAGGCCTGCAGGATGATGGGGCAACCTGCCATCCTGGGCACCTTGGGGACATATCCTGCCCTGGGGGGCAGGATAGCTTGGACATGCCAGGGGCAAATTCTAGGCAGGCAGGGGCGAGCGACAGGGCCTGCAAATCTCCTACTCTTTTGAGGGAGGCCAAGGCTAAGAGCAGAGCCATTTTCAGGGTCAGAAACGTCTCAGAGGCTGACTCCATGGGCTCAAACGGGGCTTCCAACAGCCCCTCCAGGGTTGGAACCACAGAGAGTCGCCTGACGTCGAGGAGGTCCCAAGGACAGGTTCATGGTTCGCAGCAATTGTGGCCACGTACACCTTCAGAGTTGATGGGGACAAGCCCAGAGAAAAGCAAGACTGCAGAAACTCCAGCACTGTACCGACCGGGCAGTGAACTGGATCCTGACAGTGCTCATTACACCAGAGGCAGAAGAGCCTCTACTTTAAAGCATAAAGCTTCCTGGTGGAGGGAGCCCTAGCATTCAGCAGAGTCTCTGATACCCCAGATGAGAGGCCAGCCTCTAGCAACTGGTGCCCCTCAGGGGCCAGGCCCAGAGCTTCCACATCTCGGGGCGGGGGTGTAGGATTGCCTCCTGCGCCTGAGAGAGGAGATCCTTCCTGACGGGAACCTCCCAAGGAGTGCTAGGTCTGCAAACCAGACTCAAGCGGGACAACGAGGAGCCACTAAGAGAAGGCTGACTCGGTCGTGGTGCACCCTTGCTAGGACTTGTGGGAGCAGAGATAATGGGGGAAAGGAGTACAGACGGGGCCTCGGCCACGTCTGTACCAGAGCATCCAAGCCCAGAGGGGCTGGATAATGGAGAGAGAACCATAGCGGACAGTGGGTTGACTCCTCGGAGGCGAACAGATCCACTTCTGCCCGGCCGAAAATGCCTCAACAGGAAGTCTGCCTCCCGATTTACACACCCTGTGATGAAAATCGCTCTCAGTGACAGAAATCTGGTCTCTGCCCAGAGCAGAATCTGCTACGCCAACCTGAACAGGGGCGCAAACACAGACCGCCCTGATGATTGATATAGGACACCGCTGCAGTGCTGTCTGTGCACACTAGCACATGGCAGCCCCTGAGGTGTGAGAGAAAGTGAAACATGGCCCTCATTTCCAGACAATTTATGTGCTTTGAGAGATAGGGGCTCTCCCATAGACCCTGGGCGGGGCAGCCATCTAAGGTAGAACCCCATCCCGAAAGTGAGGCATCTGTCGAAAGAGTCATGCGACGGTGACACGCCCCTAGAATGGGACCCAAGGCAAGGAACCGGGGTATCTTCCATATAAGAAGGGTATGAAGTCCACGGCACGTAACCCTTATAGACTTGTGGGGGTGTCTGGGAGGATGAAAGCCCGCACCCCTGAGCCAGAGCTGAAATGGCCTCATTTGAAGCAGACCCAAAGGAATAACGTTGGCAGCTGCTGCCATAAGGCTGAGCACTCTCTGTGCCTCAGCAACAGAGAGGCTTCGGCCTAGCCGAATACCTTTCACCGCTGACAGGATGGAGGCCACCCGAGCAGGAATCAGATGTTCCCGCATTGTGGTGGAGTGCCAAACTACCCCCAGAAAGGTGGTTCTCTGGACAGGAGTAAGCACACACTTCTCTGGGTTCAACCTGAGGTTCAATGACCTCATATGGGCAAGCACAGCATCTCGATGTCTGGCCGCCAGTATCCCTTGTCTGGCCGCCTTCAACTGAGCCAGAATGAGCCAGTCATCCAGATAATTCAAGAGAAGGCCAAAAGGAAGAATGCAATACTGGTAGGCTTCGCCCCCCAAAGCAAACCTGTGGAACTTCCTGTGCTCTGGGAAAAAGTTTGAGGTCTATCATCACAAACCAGTTCTCGGATCTGATCTGAGACACAATAACCCTGAGCATGAGCATCTTGAACTTGTACGTATTCAAAGTGCTGTTCAGGGCATGCTGGTCCAAAATCAGAAGCAACCCCCCCATCTTTCTTGAGCACAACAAAATATCGGCTGTAAAAGCCGGAGTCCTGACCTGAGAGGGGAACATGTACTATGGCCCCTTTCCTCAGGAGTGAGAGAAGTTCCTGCTGGAGGAACACTGCCTGGTGTTCGTTGACAATTGTAGGCAACACACCCTGAAACTGTGGCGGACGGGAAGCGAACTGGATCCTGTACCCTTTTACTACAGTGTCCAGGACCCACTGAGACACACTTGGCAGAAGTTTCCATGCTGCCTGGTTGTCTAAGAGTGGTGCTAACCTCGCACCGATCTCCCCAGTGCCCTGAAACAGAGCACTGGCAGGTGCTAACCCAGGGTAACGATCTGCGCAAGTAAGCAGAGCGGGCACAGACCCTACTGCCCCCCAAAGCGCCAAAGGCGGTGGGGCAGGAAGTGGGGGAATCCCCCCTGAAAGGGATGCTTTTTAGCCTGCCTGGCTGAGATGACGGACCTAACGTCTTCTCTCACCTGACTGGTCTGAGCCTGGGTATGCTCAGGCTGCCACACTCGCCCTTCTCACAGCTCTAGCAGAACTAGCCGGAGGATGGATGTGGCAGGCTGCTCGCCGGGGCACGGGATAAACTCCCTGAACGCCGCCGACTGACGCATCGCCTCTTGGTGCCTGTCGACGACAGTACTCACTGCGTCGCCAAACAAAAAATGGCAGCTGCCTGCGTGGAGGTGGTCTGTGCCCTGAAGTTAGGAAGCGGTCATCTAGCTTAGAGCGGAGGATACTCACTTCTTCTTCAGGCCAATCTAAATTCAACTTCTCGAGAGCTGACCGGGCATGCTCCTGTCCCAAACAAGCAACACAAAGAGAATGCGTGTCATCCGCCATGATATAGCGGGGACATGGATGCATGCATCTCTTAAAATGCTTATTAGGCAGCATATTTTCTTTTACTCCTATCTCTGAATATATATTCTCTTTTTTTCCCTGCACTAGACAGACAGGACAAACAATCACACACATACACAGAGAGCTTCCTGAAGACAAAGAAAGCTGAAGCAATGTGACGTGAATGCCTTTTTATGAACTTAGTGGCGCGTGATTATCCTAATTGTCACCACCTGTTCTTTCCGAGCCTTTAAATTGGTGTGTGTGCACACAGTTTCAGTCACAACTTCCTCAAAGAAGCAGTTTCCATAGCGTCAACTCGACGCAGTGTCGAGTTCCCTTGAAAGGGAACCACATTGTTCCTCCTGAATCTGAGGTTCGACTAAAGGTCTGTCTCCTCTCCAGTACCCTGGAATAGACTTTCTCTGGGAGGCTGAGGAGTGTGATCCCCCTGTAATTGGAACACAGCCTCTGATCCCCCTTTTTTAAAATAGGGACCACCACCCCGGTCGCCCAGTCAATTGTGTATGACCATCATACCTTTTACTAGTCCCTAACCATCAACAGATCCAATTTTAAATTTGTCTCTTTAGGAGTGTTAGATATGAATATCAGATATTATCATAAAATTTTCCCACCTTATTCAAGGTTTCTGAGACCGTCTCTGAGTCAAACTTGGAGATCTTACATTAGATGACGAATTACAATCATTGAGATGAAGTCAAAGGCTTCAGGTTTTGTGCTGTGGTGTGGTGGAAATTCAATTGTGAGACAAATAAAACAAGGAGTGACTAGAGTAAGATCAAAAAAGAAAACATTTAATTGTCATTTCTGTTGAAACAGGTCTTCATGAGCCCAGCTAATATCTCTCACCAGAATATTGAACTGCTGGGTTAGGGTTACTTCCTGGTTCCAAAAACATTTAAACTGCCATTTATACCAAGCCATTGCATTGTTTCATTGTTATTTTGCCACATTTATCATCTGTGCTTTGATTTCCATTTTCTGATTCCATTTTGACCATGTTGTTTTGATTACAGTTTTATTTGTCAGCTAATAAAGCTCTGCACATGGATTCTCAACCTCTGCTTGATGTCTTTAGACAAAAAAAAAGAACAGCGTTATTCAAAAATATTATCTTTAAAATATAACAACGCAAGCAGCAGGCCAAAAATTATCAGCAAAAAAGTAAAATAAAACATATATTTTATATGCCAACACAGGCAAGAAACTTGCAAACAATTTGTAAAGAGGACCTCCATCCAAATTCTTTTCAAAACTAAATAACATTTTACACAAAACTGTACATAATATATATATATATACGTATATATATATATATATACGTATATATATATATATACGTATATATATATATATATACGTATATATATATACGTATATATATAGATACGTATAAATACACTGCTCAAAAAAATTAAAGGAACACTTCGAAAACACATCAGATCTCAATAAGGAAATATATCAAGATGGATA